>JAKSZP010011912.1:0-211578 GCA_022478985.1 Massospora cicadina
CCCTTTCCCCTAAACACATGTCCTCTCATACTTCCGCCTATAAATAATCCCTCATTTTATTATTAATAAACACCTTAGAATTGTGAATACTTTATTTTCTATTATTGATCATTTACTTCAAGGTGAAGTTGTGAAGAAGTACTTCCTGTTTAAGTGTCAACGCCAGAGTGAGGCCAAAGTCACTAAAACTCTTATAGCTTGCCAGAGTGAGGCCAAAGTCACTTATTATTATCTGCCAGAGTAGGGCTGAATCTACCCATTTATCCAAACTTGACTAAGCTAATTGTCTATATACAATTAGCAAATCCATGTTTATTTCCAGAATCAGCATTTAAGCAAACCTGTGCACCAGTGAAAACCCATCAGTTTTTACACCATTTGGATGTGTGGCTGGAGGCGGGAGGGTATGCCTCATCAGTGATGGAGCACCATATCCTGGACAATGTCACAAAATGCATCGCCTACCTCAGAGACCATCAAACTTCCCTCACAGGCAGAGTTGTGCTGGTCGACTCTATTCTCCTATCCAAAGTTTGGTTTGTGGCCCATGCTATCGCCTTTTCCCCATCTTTCTTCACCTTATTATACGCCCTCCTGCAAGGGTGGCTTTGGTTAGGCCGTCCACCGCCAGTGCGCCTGGATGTCTTGTTTAGCCCTCGCCATAGTGGTGGTATGAGTCTGCTCAACTTTGAGGCCCATGCTGCCAAAATACTTGGCACCTGGATCACTGCATTCACCAACCTCACAATCCAAGCCCATCACTGGTCACGCGCAGCCTGCTCTAATTTTTCCCATGCCCTGGGACTCAGCGATCCTACCCACCCCCATTCTCTGTTAAGATACCTTGCCATACATCCCTCTGCTGCCAGCCGCATGGGACGTCACCCACTTAAACAAATTCTTCTCTTCATGCAAAGCACTGAGTGAAGAATTAATATCAGTGGACACACCTCCCAGAGGGGCTGCCCTACTCCCCACTTCATACAGGAAGTACAAGGCTAAGTCGATTTAATCATTTGGATACCAAGGAGGTCCCCTATCATGGGCAGAGTGGATTATCTAGACATGTTGTACATCCCATGCTCCCTAGAAACCCAAAAAGCCATTTGGAAGTACACCATCACCTGCTTTTGCAGCGCTTGTTTGTCCCCAAGTATGGCGCTGCTTGAATCAGGTATACTGTACTGCTGAGCAATCCAATGCACCACACTCCTCATGTGTTGTGTGTGGCTAATATGGGACTTTAGTCCACCGCCTGGAAGATTGCCCTTCGTCAAAAGATATCTGGCGTGAGGTTCAACGTCTCTTTTTCCAGGAGCAAGCACAGCCCTTCAGCCTATCTAAGGACATCTTCGCCTTGTCCTTGAATTCCCCTCTACAACCTTCCTCTGAGCCTTAGTGGTAGCAATTGCAATGTCGACTATCCACACGGTTGTCTTGGATGTCATTTTAGGCTCTACTCCCCCCACCCAGGAAGCTGTCCGCCAATTCCAGTCACACCTTATGGACCACTTTCAAGCATGGTTATTTGGTTACCTACTGTCCTGTCAACTACAGTTGGTCTCATCCTGGTTTCTGGTTTTTTTCTTCACTTCAGACCCTTTCCTTTATATGTGTTCAATAGTGGCACAAGCCTCTACTCACAATACCCCCATTCCTTTATTTGGCCTTCCCGCTGGCAACAGGAGACAGCGTTAGCTTCTCTGGAGTGCCTCTAGCTTATATTAGTGCTTGTTAGTTTACATATCGGAAGTGTTCAGCTCATGGTCAGCCTTCCACAAATAAAATTTAAAATTTTAATTTAAATTTAAGTTATAGTCATTTGTCTTATGAGTTCTTCCCTCAGGGTTGTGGTGGTGGAAGAGCAAAATACCCTAATTGGTATTATGGCAAAAGGTGTTTCAAACATTTGTTTGAGCCAAGTCCTTATAGCTAATGGCATCTGAAGTCTTTACTATGGCTTCTTGTAACCTAAAGAGCTCATCTCCTAATATACTCATAGCCAAGTTGACAGCGTCAGGAGTTGATCATTTAGTATGGGCTAGACGCTTGTGTAACATGGGATCCAAACCATGAAAGGCCTTAGACGAAATATCTTAAAGATCTAATGTTCATCAATCTGGTGTTGGTTTTATCCTAGTTTGGGTAAAGCCCTTAATATAGATTTAAGCTTATCTATCACTTTTAACTACAAACTATTAACTTATCAATTGTTGACTTATTGGGTCTAAGGCCAAAAACTATTACAAATTTTAGATTCAGGTTCAAGCATTTCCATTAATACCGCCAGATTTGCAACTAAATAATCTTAGAAAAAACTTTCTCTTTTACACTCTACAGACTGGTGGTATTAATTCAACACCTTAAGTCATCTATTTCTGATGTAGCAGCGTACAATAACAAGAACTCATTACAGCTTAGCTTTTCCAAGTCACTACCCAACACTATTCATTATGTGCCCTTGTTTACTAATTTTCAATATTAAATTAGAATTCAATATTTTAATCTGCTTCCAGCTCTTAGTCAGGAGGATAACTGAATTTTCTATTTTTCATTTTTACATGGTACTTTATATAGTTCCACTCAATTTTTAAGAATAGATTTTAACATGGACTTAATATAAAGCAAGTTTCAGCAATCTCAAAAAAAATACAACTTAATAGAATATAAGTCCAATTTAAAATCAAGTCAAAATTGACTATTGTATTAGCAACAAATCATTATTGTAAGAGGATTCCAGGGAGCTTTTTGTATTAGTGACGAAATAAATCACTAGAAGATAACTGACGCTACCAAAACTGATAATTTTATAGCCTTTGAATAGACATTTAAAAAATAATTACCTGGAAATCTAAGAATTGTTGCCTTCTTCCAGGTGCTTCTGAGGCTACCCAGCAAACATATAACCTTACAAAGTTGTATTAACCCAAATATTACTAGAACATGAGTGTAATCAAAGGTACTACAAAAACTGAAAATTCACATCCCACAATAATCTTGAACAAGCTCAGTAGTAACAAGATCTCATAGATGAAGTTACCTACCAACTTACCCGGTTCAAAACAGCTTGGTAATGGTTTTTTTAAATCAAGACAAAATCTATCAATTGGACAGCTGATTTTAGTGTTTCAAAGAAATAGTAAGAGAAATTAAGAGTCAAGCTATGATTACAATTTTCTAAGAAAACATGAAACTAAAGCCCAGCCCCCTATCTTACTATCTCTAATGTTATAATCCATTGTAAGGAGAAGCTGCAAAAATTTCAGCATAAGCAAAATAACCTACCAACAATACCGCAACAATTTGTAAAACAAAATGTCTCTATTGAGGCTAATTGCTATTCCAACAATAAAATTGAAACAGCCAAGCCAAATGCATCTATGCAAATATTCTTCCTTGTGCTTAGTCTTTCGCTGTTCCAATGATAAAATTTAAACAGTAAAGTTGGATTCCTCCATGCTTATTTTGCTTACCTGCTATTAGGCTTACTTCTGCTATGATGATATAATTGGAAGAGTCAAAATGAATTCCTATGTTCCCCTTTTGCTTCCTTGCACTGAGGCTCCTCACTTCTCCACCAAAAAATAAGACAAGCTAATCTGGAAGCCTCTTATTATATTCACTTGCCTGAACAAAGGCTCACTAGTGTTCCAATGATAACTTCAAACTATTAAACCAAATTCCTCTAAGCTCAAAATGCTTACCTTTGTTGTAGCCAACCAATTTCATGCCTATTTTTTCAGATCACCTGATCCAAGGACCATCAAGCCAAAGTTCATTTCTTTACTTATTTTTTTTAAAACATTTATTATCAATTATCTTTTGCCAATATGTTAGGTATTATTGCTGATAAGATTCAGAACCCCTAGACCATCTTTAATGAGTCCAGATGGTCTTGGAGGGCTACTTATTAATTACCAACCCAGAATTGCAGATTGTGTCAGTACCTACAGAAAATTTGTACTAGATTATATTGAATCAGACATATTAAGAAGCCAAGTTGAATCAATGGTTGAACTTATAACTTTAACTAATGAGAAGCTCCCACGCAGAAATAGGTTAAAAAGCAAGGCTTAAAATTTCAGCTGCTTTAATTTAAAGATCAGAGAACTTAATCAGTTATTATAATCGTCCAATTAAATTTAAAACCAAGCCGCCCAATATAGACCTTAAAACTAATCTAATCACTGATTTTGACCACCATTTTGATTTAAAAACCAATTTTTCAATTTAGACCTTAATGCTAAACCAACTAATAATCAAACGATTGGTTTTACTAACCTTTTTTTATTTTAAAACAAAATTACCTAATTGGACTTTAATTCTAATCCAACTTGTGTTTCTGTTTTTTGACCACCATTTTATGTAAAAGCCAAACCACTGAATCAAAGCTTTAAATTTAACCCAAGTGAAGATCTCGTCTCAAATCTTTTAGTTGGTTTGAGTTTCCCTGCAAGCATCAATTGTCTTTTTTTCTCCAAGAAGCAACGCAACAAGTCCCATCTTCTCCTCTACCAGAACAGACTTAACTTTTTGGTTGAAGCTTTCATTAAAACTGAGCCACTATATCCAAGCCTCTCATCTAGCTAAGCCAAAAACTAAGCTCCAACCTTTTGGTCAATTAAGATAAATCAATCAGACTATCTTAAAAAGCACACCCATTCTATTCCAACAGCCACTCATCTGTTCCCTTCCTCACTTTTGACGTGAATTTGCTGACCATAGTGCTTGACTCACTAGTATCATGGATCTTCAACCTTGGGCTAGATATTAGGATTACTACATTGGTTTTAACGCCTCCTAAGGCGTCCCCACTCTTCCAGAAAACCCTTTTAAGACCCAGATTGTCCTTCACTGTCATGGTTGACTCCTCGTTTTGCTGCCGCGCATTTCCCAAGTACCTTCTTCTTTGTTACCTCAACAACTTAACCATTTCACTCTCATTAGAAAACCACCTCTGCCAGCTAAAAATTTGTTCCAGTCACAACACGCCACCATCATTTGTGAGCCCACCTTCAGTGCTTATGCCATCAAAAAACTTTGGAGATATGCCAATGGCATGTCAGACCGCAACCACTGAGTTTGGTTCCTGTTAAATTTTATCCTAATCATTTGCTTATGTGGATTCTTGGATTGCAATTTACTGCATTGTCATCTAAGGTCAGAGGGTATCCATCAACTGATGTCATTCTAATTTGTGGTTAATAATCTTTTGGAGATCAAGGTCTGTTGGGATTTTCAGATGGATCACATCATCCATCTATATTGAGATATAATAAAATATCTTTTTTATCTGTTAGGGTTCAATTTATAATATGATAATCCATAGTGGATGTATGAACCTTGTGGAGATCAAAATTGGTTGGAATTTTCAGATTGTACACATCATCTAGTTTTACTAGATTATAATAAAATATCTGTTTTTATCTTTATGAATAAAATTATAATTTTTAAACCTAAAGTGGATGTATAAGGTATCATAAATATGCAACTATTGTTTAGTTTAATTCCTGATAAGATGTTAACGAGTCTGCTGAGATTTGATTCCATCAGATTACTAATGTTCCATCAGGGAGGATCCCCTGACAATGTTTTCAAGCGGTTTGATTAATGGTTCAACAGATAATTTCTAAATTATTTTGTTTAAATCAATTAGAGTTTGTCACCAATTGATAAGGGTTTATTGGCTGTTGCTGAGCGTTGACAACGCTTTTATAGGCAGAAACTTGTGGGTTAGCCTTAAAGGCGATTTTGACATATGACGAATATTTAGTAGATCGCCTCAAATTATAGCAATAGTGAATTTAAGAATAAAAGACTCTGCCAGGTCCAATGAGAATAAGGCAGAACCAAATAGTTTAAGCAAAAGGGCTGGTATTAACCAAAGTCACTGATATATAAGCGCGATGAGAAGATTGAAACAGTAAGATTGTTGGTAGGAAGCAAGAATGGAGCAGAACGACCTGCTATTAAAATATTAGATTTAATAAAGTGGTGTGGATGAAGCTATTGGTTTTATTTAAATTACTTCAAGTTTGTTTTGATGACTAACAATATTCATATCATTTATCCATTGCTCAGTGAGATTAACCCTATGCAACCCATATGGCGAATCTCAACTATATCGCTGAACTTATAGCAGTGGTGCTCACTAAAGAGGGCCTATTGATCAACTTTTAAAATATTATAGTCTCTAGTCACCAGTCATGTCACATCAGGTCTGCATTGACTAGGAATCATTACAGCATACTGCACTAATCAAATATGTGGAGCTTAAATTTGCTTTAGATGTGGTGTCAAAAAGCAGTATGAGCTCCTTCAGGAGCGTAACAATGTAATGAACCAGCTTGACAAACGTTCAGCCAAGTGCAGGTCCTTGGACAACAAAACAGGCAGCTTGCCAATTGCCTGGATGACACTACTGAAAGACTACCTTGTGCAGAGAAGAAGTTGACAGCACCTCTCACCCCCAGCGCCCTCATTAATGAATGAGCAAACTTAAGGCCTGCTCTGGAAAATTTGTATTGTGATAACTATGAAGCTGGGTACCCAGCCAAAGAGTCTTTCACCAAAACCGCAGGCAGCGGGAGCTACTCTGGCCAGGATGGCAGCCTTGAAGATAATTTTGTTTCAATGCACCAATTTCCCTAGGTGATGGCCGTACTGCTCACCAAAGGGACTCATGCTATCCCTGAAGCAGCGGACATGTTGGGCGCCGCTGGGCCTACTGAACCAGCTCATCGACGAGATACTGCCTATGGTTCTTAACTAACTTCTCAGTACGCTCCCAAGTATTGCAGTTATGAGCGGGATGAGGAGGTTTTTATTAATAAGCTGCCTCCATTTGAATGTAATGGGAACATTCATGGTTTCTTTAAACTCTTTGAGTTCACAGCGGAAGGAGCCTCAGATTGGTGTAAGTCTAAATTGCCAATATCCGCCTTGGATATTGAAAGCACCGACCGATTTACTTGGTATCTTCCAAACAGTTCCGTTACATACCAAGCAGTGAAGGATATGGTTCTGTGCTATTTGAAGGTACCATAAAGATGTTGCAGTGGAAGGCTGAGTTCTTTACCATTGGTGCCAGCGTAATGAGACCCTCACTGCGTTTGCTGAATGACTTAGAGTGGAAGCCCAAATGTTAATTGGGGTGTGGACTTTATCTGAATCTGACGTGGTCATTGCAATGACCTTTGCAGTGAAGCCATACCGCAAACTTTACAACATTATGGCGCTAATTTTGGAGGACGGCATAGCCCTCTGATCAAGCTTGTTCATATTTGAGCCATCTATCCGCTACTTTTCCTCTTCCCAATACAGAGTGGAAACATACCGTCGCCATTGCTGGATCTTATTATTTGGGGGACTTCTCCCATCCTGTTAAGATTCCTCCTAGTAACCCACAGCATTATTATAATTATGTGCCTTGCCCTCAGCTGAGTTATCCTCAGCAGTTTAACTTCAGATCTGGACCAATTTATGATAATTTCCAGCAGCCCAACTTCTGAACTGGACCTAATTACGCCAATTGGCAGCAATCAGCCTATCTACCTGGGACCAGTTACGCTAATTGCCAACAATCAAATCATCAGCCTGGCCCATATTACAAGAACTAAAAACGTGACCCTATGGTGTAAATTCTTTTGAAGGTGGTTGCCCTGGACACCGTGCCTGGAGCTGCTCCAATCGTCATATTCACTATGTACAGCAAGATTAGTACTACCAGGGAAAAGATGGAGCGGAGTAGAGATGGGACTTTCTACCTCCGCTATCCCAAACCCAAACGTCCCAACTGAACCTATCAAAGTATATTCAGCGGAAGTCCCTCCATATGATGATGAGTTCCTATATCAGCAGCTGGTTGTAGGGGTAAATGTATTGACATGAGCACAAACTAAGGATGCAGCAAAAGAGGGACTTCAGGAGAAACTGAAGCCTTACGCCTGTCAGATATTTGAACAAATTTCTTCAGATGAGCTGGGCCCATCTTCAGATGCACCTTCCCTGAAAGGATTAAATATGTTCTCCGGGTGGACACTCTTGATAAATACCACCCTAAATTTGGTGAGGGGATTATGAGCTTCCTTGGGAAAAGAGATCCCTTAAATGCCCACATATTAAACAGTCAAAATTCTTCTTATTCTTTGTGCACATACTGTGACATTTTTGTAGAAAAACATCAAGTTTGCGCTATAATATATATGGGCGCACCAGTCAACATAGGTTCCACTAAGTAAGTGGCAGACTTGACGTTAAACCCTGATGTGGAACATCAGATGGTGTATGGGACCGCTAGATCTGAAAACACGGTCTCTGAGGGAGTGTACAGAACATTAACTTGCAGTTTGGGTCAATTGTCATTGTAGCTCTGTCAATAGTACTACCAAACAGCAATTATGTCCTGTTAATTTAAACTGCTTTCATGCAATGCTTTGGGGATGTTGTTGACATGACAGAGAAGACCTTCTAAACTTTGGGGCAGATGATCACAATTTACTTTACCTTCAGCGGAATTCTGAAGGATCCAGTGCATATGAGACAAGTAAACTTTACTTATAGCAATTGAGTGATTCCAGTTTGCTACCATCAATGAAAGACAAGATTTGGGCCCCCCAGCAGATATAAGAATATCAAGGACTGCATCTCAGAGCTTCTGGGCATATACTCATCCCCTCCGGACACTAATTGATAGTTAACACCAAATTAGAGGTGGAAGTGCCAGATGGGCTCTAGGGGGTCATTAGGCCTTATCAGCAATCTTGGCTTGAGCCTCTACATGACTCCAGGAATTATGGTACTGGGAAACGTGGAGATCAAGGTTTTATTAGCAAATCTCTAAAAAGGACCATTGCAAATCCGCTGGCATCAAATAGTGACATATCTACCCATGACCCCTATTGAGGAGGACCTTTGGGTTCATGAGTTTGTGTGGCTGGATGAATTTGGTCTACCCATTGAACTGCAGTTTGGCATAATGATGGTGGTCCCACGAAAAATTTATAAGAGTTATTGGAGGGACAAAAAGTCCAGGTATTAGCTGTATTATAAAATTATAATGAGACTTTCACCTTTGATGACCATGACTTAGGGTGCTCTTGGATAGTGGTCCTATGACTATACATGGGAGATCATCCTCCCACCAGGTCTAAGACAATCCGCCGATTAAGGGCAACTGAATAAGTTGTCACTGATAAAATTGATAAGCTTCTGGAGCAAGGGATGCTCAAACCATCAAAGAGTCTATGGGCTTCACCCATTTTAATTTTCAAAAAAAAGGACGGTAACAACTGAGTAGTGATAGACTACCAGAAGCTCAACAGTATCACCAAGAAGGACTTGTACTCCTTGCTACAGATTGATGATGCCCTAGATTAGTTGAAAGAAGCTTTCTATTTATTGGTGATGCATTTGATATTAGGGTACTGTCAGATTGAGTTTCCAGCAGTCAAATGCAATAAATGTGCTATAATCACTTCAAAGGGGTTATTCCAGCCTACACATATGCCACAGGGTTTGTGAAATGCCCTAGCTACGTTCCAGCATGCTATGGATACAAAATTAGGTGACTTGAAGATGTCCTGAATTTTAGTTTACCTCAATGATATCAATGTGTTCTCACATATGTTCACAGAGCATTTTGACCGCTTGGAACAAGTGTTCCTCTGACTAAACATCACTAATATCAAGATCAAGCCTCAGAAGCGTCATTTTTAAAGAGTAATTAAATACCTTGAGCTCATGGTGGACTCAAAAGGGCTTAAACTGCATCCAGCAAAAGTGGAAGCTATAAGCAAGATGACCTGGCAAGGTAATAAATGAGATGTCCAAGTGTTTTTAGGATAGTCAGTTACTACCAGCGGTTAATTCATACTTCAATTGTATTGGGGCATCACTCTTTGAGTTGTTGAAAAAAGCCACTTTTGACTGGACATAATGATGCCAAAACGCTTTTGATGTCTTATGAACTGTGTTGGTGAGCATGCCCATTTTGCAATACCCCAACTTTGAAAAATAATATAGTACAAACGGATGCATCACTTTCTGCCATAGGGTCAGTATTATCTCAGTAGGATGATGAAGGCATAGAGCACTCTGTCGCATTTTGTAGCTGAAGCTTAAACTGTCAGAACGTAACTATACCGTGACTGAGTGAGAGTGCTTAGCAGTTCTTATATATATATAAACAGTTTCAGGTATACCTACATGGGGTGAAATTCCAGATGGTGACAGGTCAGGCATCTTTGCATTGGCTTCAAAATCTCTGTGAACATGAAGGACGGCTTGCGCATTGAGCATTAAGCTCCAGGCATATGATTTTGAGATTGTAAATTGGCCAGGAGCAAAACATCAAAATGAAGACTGTCTTTCACAGCTACCAACAGTCACCATTATAGCAGATTTGGCTGATATTATTTATATGAGAAGATGGTGGTAGGCAAATACCACTATGAGCTGCCACAAGAGATCAAAGTGCTAGACGTACTTAGACAGGATACCTTCCTACGCGATGGGGAACCATATAAGCAGATTGGGTAATTGACACTTAGATTTTCTAAACCCTCTGATAGACCAGAAATTATTATGGATGCACATTGGGAAGTAGGTCATGGGGGGCTGTGGAAAAAGTTGGAGTTTTTGTGACCTCACTACTATTGGGAGAGCATGCATTATGACATGCTGTAGACAGTTAGCTGTTGTCATCAGTGCCAAGTGGAGAAACCTTTTTACAAGAAAACCATATAACAGATGGTTAAGCCATGGTTTGCATGACATACCATTTCTCTTGATGTGGTAGGGCCTTTACCAAGTGGTGTAAACAGATCTAAGTACATAATTATAGCAATTGACTATTTGACAATATGGGTGGAAGCCAGGGTAATTAATGATTTGGGGGAAGTCACCACCACTAAGTTTATATGGAGTGTGTCATATAGAAACATGGATGTCCACATTTTATTTTTATGGACAACAGAACCAATTTCACTTCAATCCTGCCCAAGTTGAACAAATTAATGGCAATCTGTGGGATCTTGACTACACACTACCATCTAGAATCCAATGGAATGGTGGAACAGGTTAAAAGAACCTTGGTAAACATGATCTGTAAGCTTGTAAAAGATTGACCCTCTAAAATAGAGTACCTTCCTATCATTACTGTCTTTGCATATAATATCAGCTACCACTCATCCACTGGAAATGGTCCTTTTTAACTGCTCTATAGTAGACATCCAGCTTTATCTTCCCTGCTTTACTCATATGTGGAGGATAACAGCAGCATAGAACTGTAGAGTTATTTGACCAACCTAACAGAGATGCTGATTAAACTACAAATGGAAGTATATTCTACCAGCTTGTCTAAGAAGATTTGTGATCAGGCAGCTGATCAGAGTAGACATAGCAGACTCCTGAAGTTTGCTGTAGATCATGTCTTGTTCTATGATCAACATGGATTTAGAAGGAAAAACAAGCTTGCTAACATTTGGACCAGGCTATTTGAAATAACTGAGAAGACTGATATTGATGTCTACACCATTAAGGAACCTGCTGGTGGTCAGATTATCAACTGAGTTCACAAGAAGTTCCTCTGAGAATACAAGCAATATGAGCTTATTGTCCAGTTAAAGGTGGGGTAATGTCAAGGAAATGATATTACTGGATGATAAGCTATACATTCCATAGGATTATAAATTAGATTCTAGGCGAGCCTCAAGATTGAGCAGAAAATATATTGATGTGAAGCAAATAGATTGTAGCCTCAATAGTTTGGTTAATTTAAGGGATTCCACTGAAACCTCAAGATAGCTGAAAACTCATAAAACTTAATGAATAGGAGATTACTAAGCAGAGGGTGAAATCAACCTAGAATAATGAGATAAAAATTGAGCGGAAGAATGAGAGGAAGAGATTTTTTAGTGGTCTGAAGATAAGTTCTGCATTTCGATATTATAATAAATTGTTCAATTGAGGCAATTGCCCCATATCTTATATATCAGTTTTTATTGAGGATTGGCGATCTGCATATCATCTGTTCTGTTGCTCAGTAGCTAATACCCTGTTCAAACCAGCTCAGTGGATTTAACCTGTATCACCAAAAAGGTTAACAACTTTAAGGGAAATTAGGGAAATATGATTTGATCAATTTATTAGAGCTTAGACCTAAGTCTGGCCAATAAAAAGATACTACTATCAATGGTATTTCTATAACTTGAGTATGTGTGAACTTGAGGCTTTGACACCAGTTGAATGTTACTTTTAGTAATATTAAAGTTTGATAACAGACCATCCCTGGTCAGCTTGCCTCAAATACACGATTAAATTCTATACCAAATTTAATTCTATTTGGAAATTAAATATAATATATCATCCTCACTTAAACTGTAATAGGTGATCTTCAGCACTGTTGATATAACAACCTTAAACCTTATCACACAATTTCCAGAGATTAGCCTGGGCCTGCTTTGCCTTAACCCAGCGTTGATCCACAGTATATCTGAGGTCAGGGAGGTTAGCCAACTGGACCCCTGTGGCCTTTTTTACTTCCTCTTGTACCCATAATTTATATCAGAAATCATGTCTTGAGACATGAAAGTATTTATATGTTACTAGTAACAATATAACCCCATAAGGTAAGGGAGTATCATAATTATTGAAGGGAGGCTATCTGAATAGGGGGATCTTTGTTAGATACCACATCCTGATTCATGAATGTCTTTGTAGCCTAAATTTTATAGGTGGTAATTGCACTTTGAATGGCCCATTTGGATAAGATTTATTATATCTTAATTTTGATATTTAGTCAGATTCCAGAATTGTACTATTTTGAGGGTATAACTTAATTTACAGACTTGTAAGTCACCCAATGGAGAAGACACCTCACGTCCTGATAGTCTATTACTTTAGCTAAATAGGATTCTATCCTGAGGAATTTTGGCCTCAAGTCAGACCGGGGAGATTTCCTAGTATTGAATGGAGCCTTACTAATTTTAATTTATCTGTATGGTAAATCAATGGGTTTTTAACATCCTAGGAGGCTTATGCACCAATTCTCTCAAAGGGTTCATTTGATCAATATTTTCTTATTATGCCTGATACCCTGGTATCCAGCAAACAGCTTACACCACTGAGATGTAAGTTCCTAGTACATTTTTTATTTAAGTTAGCATTTATCTTGATCTTTGCATATATTCTTGAAAACTTCTCTTGCTACTGTTTTTATTGTGTTACAAGTTTTGCCATCAAAACGGGTAGGACACAGCTGTTATTTTCTGACACTAACTTACCAAAAATCCCAGATGTATTTCGGAAACAGCTTCGAGCAGTGCTAACTTTAATGTAATAAACTATAGTTATTTTCATTTTCCAGCTTTAATTTTTGTTACCCTTGCAGCTATAAAGAGTAGGTAACCCCTGGTCAATCAAGAGGTTATGATTTGTGCTATTTGCACCGCATTCGAAGCCATAGAATATCACAGTAATTGCCTAACTTTAATTGACAAAATTCAGACTACTATTCAACATATCATTTATAACCCAAAAGAGTTTGCAAAACTTTTGGTATATTTTAAAATGTGACCCACCAATGTTTTGATATACTTTTAAAGACGTAATCATCTAGGCATTTACCACACAATGATTTCCAAAAAGGTACAAACATTCAAAACATTATTCTAGCTGTAGTTAAAACAAACCTGCACAGTCTAAAATTTTAGGTTAAATTTGATCAGAGCCGAATTCTTAACTACTAGTAAAACAGTTTATTCTCAGAACATAAAGATGGATGCATTTAGATTATAAGGCTAATCCAAGGTCTTAAAAAATAAGGTCAATGAGAAGGTTCGACACCGCCAAAACCCGGTTTTTCGGCAAGACACACAAATTTAGCTTAAAGCTAGGAAATCAGTCATTATGAGCAGATAATTCATTAAGGGTTTCCAAAGTATGATTCAAGTTTTCTATAATTTTTGTCAAATTGAGTTGAAAATGGAAAACTTCTGGCTCTTTAGGATCCGGGTATCGAGATATCAATTGTAAAGTTCTCGATTTGACCTCAAAGTGGTTAAAGGGGATTAAATTTTCTTTAAGAGCTACAAAAATTAAATAAAATGTGACATTTGTAACGTACCCGAACTGCAAAGCGCACATAAAGCTTCAGAAGCTACTACCTGGAGCTCAAGGTCGTCGACCCATAAATCATCAGGCGACTTATTGTCACCTGACAAGCTGCATACTGATGGAATAGAGAATATCTTGGAATAAGGCCTTACAATAGCTTTAGACGGAGGTTGAAGAGACTCCGCGTTTAAAGACTTTGGAGAAAGTTTATATCCACAGTCATTAAACGCTTGTTCAAATGCATCCAAGAACAAGTATAACCATCGTGATTTTAGCATCTGCTCAATTAAGTAGGGATAGGATGTAAGAAGCAATACAAGTCGAGACCCGGTGAGAACAGCATTAAAAATAATCCTACGAACAGACTGGACGCCAAGCTCAACATCTTTCGCCTCAGGAACCAGGAGATAACCCTCTAAAATTGCCGTTATTGACTTGACGAGAACGGAGAATGTCCGCTCGTGCCGCTGAATAAAATCGTTTTCAGAAAAGAAGGCAAGTAATTCACCTAGAACAATTCATTAAAGTGCGAATGAATTTTCTACCATTTTCAAAAAGATATCGAAGCGCCATCATGGAAAGTAAATGGATATCTGGTGAAAATGTCCGCTGTGATAAGAAAATGAAAGTTTCAAAGCCTCCGTGCTGAATTAGACTTTTCAATTGATCATCTGTTTCAATAGTTAGAGAACCAAAACGCAAAGAGTACCCTCGTGCTTGATTAAAATTTCATAAAGGCCTCTTGCACCATGTAACTTTGATTTCGAATGAATTATGTAGTCGTATTGGAAGTTACCTGTGTTGTTTTAGACTCATAATTAAGGATGTATGATATCAGATACGCCTGCTCAAAGCAACCCTCGCAAACCTTGACTTGTTCAAGGTACCCTAATTGTCGAAGATGTGTCTTTCTTGAGCAACAAGGATCACAATAAACTAAGCCACTGAAAATAAAAACCAAGAATCTGTAAAGCTTACCAGTGACGACAGTGATGCTAAAATAGCAATACAATATTAAAATTTTTACCCGATAATAATTAGAAACTTATCGTTGCTATTAATAAAGAATATTCAAAGGTTCTTCTATAGCTAATTAAATAGGCGAACGAGGTCAAAAACACGGCAAAAACTTAAAACAAACGCCAAAACAAGATTGCCGTAAAAAACAAAAGCATTTCTAATAACAGTATACCAAAGCGAACTATTCTAAGTAAACATAGATGAAGGTACCTTTCTTAGCAAAAATGAAAAGAGCGCATGGCAGCGATTACAGAACAGAGATTGTTCGTCAGGCTGCCAAACCGGCCTTGGAAGAAGGAATACAAAGTCATCCATTGTATCACAAAACTACATAAGATAGATACACATAAAGTACACCCTTTCCGCAAACTCTGAGTCTAAAAATATATTTAAATATCAAGTTCGGTGTTACACAAAATAGAAAATCAATGCTAAGAAAATCAATAGTGTCAAATTCAAATACGAGAGGTCTACAAGTACTTTTAGTGAAGCAAGCTTTCTTGAGATGATGGGGTGAGGTGATTTAGATAGAAAGAAGTTGAGATTCTAGAAAAGTGCATAGGCCGATTTGTCCATTTAAGAAATCAATTTCAATTTGCATTTCCCCATCAGATTTTTGTTAGATAGTCATACCCCCGCTTAACATGAGTGATGTGTTCCTTGGCAATTCGCATAAAATGAAAATTATCAATTTCAAAATTTACATATTCATTATATTTATGATGATATGTACATACAATATTATTAGTACTGTATATATAATTATTAATATGTATAATAAATATTCCCTTCAGAAATAACACGTTATAGCAAGTTCACGTTAAGTGGGGTTGCGCAAAGCGGGGTATGACTGTTGTTGAGGAACTAATGGATTCTGTGACAGGTGGCTGGTGGTGCAGCATAAATATCAGGTTTCTCTGGATCACTGATCTGGCAGGCATCATTAATTATACAGGGTATTTATAATAGAAATGCCCAGGGAAAATACCTTTTGTTAACTGGAGTAAAATAAGCTCAACCAAAACATAAACTTTATAAAAAAAGTTGGCAAAAAAACTCCCTTCAAAAAATCTTTTGAGGAAAAAGAACCTCCTTCAAAAAAGATACTAAAAAGTATAAAATCCATCTAGTACTAAAAAAAAAAAAGTATAAAATAAATGAGAAATTATAAATACTTAATAGAAAAAAAGATATTCAAGGTGGGTCAACCTTGGGACAAACATACCAACCAAGAGTTTTTCTAGCCAATACAGATTTCAAACTCAAAACCTGCACTAGGGGTGGAAGCAGTTTTACCTGCTCAGCTAACCACCCTTACCATGAATACTTAATAGAATTATTTTAAACTTTTCTTTCTACTCAATCTCAATTTTAAGAAAATTTTATCAAAAAGTTTATTTTATCACTGCCATCTGGCCACATCCATTTTCCTATTGATATCCTTGGATCAGCCACCTGATGCTCCAGTGTGGAATAGCAGTGCTCCACCACCTATTATTTTATACCCTGCAGGTAGATGCACTTGGATAGGATTGAATAGCTCACCAACCTCTTCATGCCAATTTATCCCCCCATGGGACTTAGCACTCCACCTTGCACATATCCACCCTTTTCACCTCCTCCTCTTGCCCTCTCTCACTCTGATATTTGATTTTACCTATATGTTGGCTATAGACATTTATTCCTGTATGCTAACAAAGTAATAATCAAACTTGCCACCACTGCAATTGCACTGGCTGGCTTTATTGATTTCCACCTGTTTATAGGGCTATTTTGATATAGATTTCCAGATAGAGGAGGATACTGCAGCAGCAGCTTTGACTCCCCTTATTTATAAAAATACTCTCATTTCAACTACCTGTACTTGCCTCCCTTCTGATAACACACTGGTGGTATTATTCGTATCCCACCCTTCCTATCTCCTACCCTAAATTTTATACAAATAATTGATGCCAGGGCTTTTAGCTTATAATACTTAGCCCAACCTTGTCTTCACTGTTCCCTCTAGTTTAGAGTGCCTTGCTGCCCCTTGTGCCACTGCCACCATAATCCCTCACCACCCTGCCACAGCCCAACAAATCACCCCATGCTCATATTATAGCTGCATCTGAGCATTTATTTTGGGCTCATGTTGATAGTGATTAACATATTCATCCCATTTGTTTTGAGCTTGACAATTCTAAAAGGTCAACCCCTATACCAATTCACCTGTTTCAATTTCTGAGCCCATTTCAGAAGATTTTTAATAGAATATTTTATTGCTTCCTCCCACCCAACATTCTCACTTGATAGGCCAGTATGGGAAATCTGTCCCACCAAATCATCTAACTATATTAACCCATCTGAATTCAACCCAGCCAATCAGAGTCAGGCTGGACCACCATTTGCACCCAAGCATCAACCTATTTGCCTACCACCACCTACCCAAATTTAGCCTCCACTATTCTTGTGAACCAGAATTCTTGGGGCCTATTGGAAGAGGTTGATAAATCAGGTAAAGTTATTTTGAATAAGGAAACTGGTGAACCACTCATCCAGTTTGATTATGAATAGGCTAAATTTTATAATTCTGATTTTTCCAAAATCCTCTTGCCCAAACACTTTTCTCCTATATACAATGCCATCCCATACCAAAGTGACCACTAGCTCACCTTAGCAGTGGTGGCCTCACCCCATTGCCTTTACCCTCACAAAGCAGTTGCACTATCTGTTGATCAATTCCATCAAACGCTGAGCACAGTTGACTTCCCCCTGATTTCCCCAAAGCAGCACAGGAGGAAATCACCAAATTAGCCACTGAAGCAAATAACACCATCATGTATGTTGAAAACTAGCAGCATTTAACCTAACTTCTAAAATTTCTCTGCAAAATATTACCACTTGGCTCAACTCCCAGATGCCCACCTTTTTGCTAAACATCATGTCATAGAATTCACTGAGGCTTTCTTCCAAGCTGAACTGAAGAAGGTAGCCAATATTTCACCTATATCCAATCCCACCACGCTGATGCCCCAATGCCCTGGCTCTCCATTTTTGTCTAATACTACAACCTTTGTGATTCTTTCATGAGCAACAAGCCTGTAGCATAGTTGCCTAACCCCCCTACCTTCTGCCATGGTGGGTTAGCGGTATTCCACTTCCCAACTTGCTGGATGTTTTGCTTTGCTTTTTTGTTGTTCCCTTCATTCAGCTTTTTGCTCAATGAGTATTGGTAATATCTGTCTCCTGGTCAGCGTATCTTAAATAAATTTTAAATTCAATAAAAATATTTTTGGAGTTAGGACCATATTCCAACCTGACTTATAAAATTTTGCTCCCAAATAAAAATTAAAGCTTAAATTGGATTAGGTCCAAGTATAAACTATAAGCAACATAGAATATATAGTGCTGAGTGTATATATATTTTAAATGGCTACACAAGTCAATTTAAAATATAGCGCTCCCTCAAAAAGAGTTATTGAGTATTCATAATTTCTTTATTATTTCATACCTTTTATAGATTTTTATAAAAGGAAGTTCTTTTTTACCCAAAGAATTTTAAAGCTTGTTTTTCCAAAAAAACTTTTTAGTGCATTTCAAAGTTAATTTCCCCCATTTTTAATCTTAAAAAATTATTATCTCTATATATTTTTTGAAACTTATTATTTTTTATAAAAAATTTTAAAGCATTGTATATTTATTAAATATAGTATCTCACAAACAAATTTACTAATAAAATTGGCTCAAATATTTATAAATAATGAGAACCATCTTAGGCTGTTTTTCAAAATTCTTGATTATAATTATAAAGAAGATAATAAGTCCCAAGGTCAGCTTACTTAAAATAAAATTATAAAAAAGATAGATAAAAGTTATATATAATGTATTGATGATATCTAAAGTATAATGATAGTCTTTGTATCATTTTGGGTGAGTGGCTTTTTGTTATTTGGTAAATTTGATAGGCTCAATAGTTTTGAGTGAGCAGATCGTAATTTAATCAATTCATTAGCCCCATTGGTTTTGGTTTTAGTTGGTAGTTATTTAGTTAATTCAATAGGCTCACTGGTTTCTGTATACAGTTGGTAATTGGTTAATGTGAAGGGTTCAATTAGTTTTAGTTGAGTGGTTGGTAGTTTTTTAGTTGATTTGACAGATTCAATGATTTTACTATGCAGTTTGGTGTTTACTTAAGTTAATGATTTTAATTACTGTAAATTTATCAATGTTCAACTTTAAAAATGACATCAGATCTAAAATTGATTCAGAGCTATTAATCTGTCAATGTTGGAATTAAGACTAGCTCGTGTTGAACTGGTTTCAAAGTTGAAATCCATTGCTTCTAGTCCTTTTATCATACTAAATTAATGGTCAGATACTGGACCAATCCTTACAAATTTAAAATGAGACCTAAGTTGGAGCATCCTCTTTTTTATGTTAGGATCATCCAAATTGGTCCAGTAGCTTCAGTACTATGTGCAAACAAACAGAAAAATAGACAAAAGATTTATACAGGTCAAATTGAGAACCTTCTTCTTCTTAAAAGTTAGTTTATAACCTGATACTTTAATGTAATACTAACAAATTATCTTTATACCTGTTTTAGGATATTTTGAAGCCTCAAATATTCTAGAAGAATTGATAGAACTCAGGATGAAAACAAATATGCATAGAGCAGCAAAATTACTGCTACACTTAATTTTGGTGAATAATTAGCCCATTTGACGCTGTATCTTGCAGAATCAGAGTTATTATTATTTTCAATAAACATTGAAGGAATTTTATATTATGCCAATCAAACAATTCCTCTGGCTGATATTCATCTAAATAAATTTTTTTTACCAAACTATAATATTTTAGGTTTTTGAATTATCTGAAAAAACACACAGATCAAACCCTGCTTCCTACCTCTAAAGATCAAAGTTTTACATTTGTATAAGATATCATGTTTAATTAGGGGAGCGTGCCCCAGTGGTAGAGTATGGTCTTAACAATTGTCTCTTCAGTTAGATCCCTGGTAAATGGACTTTGGGGATGATAATGACTGCTGAATTTTCTCCTCAATACCCTGAACTAAGATAGAAAATAGAAAGACATTCTATAGAGTTCTTGGCCTAACAAAAATGCCAAGCATGGAGATTTTCTGGCGTTTACCTCCTTTCAAATTCATTCAGCTATTTCATTGGTGCAGCTCTTCCTCAGGTTGGCACACCTGAATAAATACATATCAAATTTACTTAATCTATTTTAATATACATATGTCTATTTTTGAAAGTATTTTCTTCAAGTGTCAACTAACCAGTCTCACGCCAAGGCTAATAAATATTATGCTTACAGTATGATGTGATCATATCTTATAAGATATAGCCATATTACTATTATTTACAGCAAAGTGATATCCTGCTGAGAAAAAACCAAAAATTTTGTTTATAATAATGTTAGCTTAAACTTTTACCCTCTATATCATGTATGACAATTACTAGAAAATTTTGACTATAGAATAGTTAACAAGTAATTGGAAGATATAACATCTGAAGAGATGACATTGTTAGCAAAAAATAGAGGCTCTGTGAATTATAAAAATTTTAAAAAAAAGGTAGCAAAAAGATAATATGGTATAATAGCCCCTTTTGTACCTGAGATAAGTGTAAAGGATGCATATATATCAAACATTTCACCTCTAAATTATAATTACAAGAAAATATATCTGCATGACTTGAGAATTGCTGACATGAGTACCTTCACAGACCAATTTAAGGACCTTATAGGAGGATAACACTTATCAGAAAAATCATTACAATAAAAGTTCAATTAAATGCTACCTAAAAACTTGGTGACTTAAGACTTTGTCTCAATTACTAATGGTAGCCTAAATAACCTCTACTAGGTATTTTATTAGTTTTCTAATATCAATATGTCTGGCTAAAAAGTATTCTAAAGGGGTTCCCCATATATTAGATTATTTCTCTATCAGTTAAGAGTTTGCCTTGCCATCACATTTAATTATGTCTGTTAGAATTTCCCATATTGAGGGTGAAGCCTTAACTAGGTGTTAATTATTTAGTTATAGTTAATAATAATCTTTAATAACTAAATATTATCAGACTTATATTATATTAGGTCTGAGATTATTATATGAAGCAACAAGAATTCCCATCAATTACACTGGACTTATGAACTAACAAATCAGTTAATGAATCTGAATTACTCTCCAAGTGATCCACTGATGGGATTAAGCAAGCTTGATGCAAGACTTGAATTATTCTTGATTATCCTGATCTATCTGATCTTTAATTTATATATTAACCTTGATATTTTAGTTAACCTCCATCTATTATACTTCCCTAGTACTATAAATAGTACTAAATATTTCCATAATAAAGTAACTTTCCTTGAAGTATCATCTACTCTTTGAAGTTCAATTGGCATATTTACATTTGGATTTCAGTGAAAATGCAACATTTATTATATTCAGCCCACAGGAACCTCTGAACCATCGCCAACTGGTTAAGTCCCAAAATTAGGGAATTTATTTGGACCTTTGAACCTCTAATAAAGGTTAAGTCCTATATTATTTATATATTGGAGTTAGTGCGAAATCCAAGACTGTCCACCACCTTAAGTGAGCTTCAAAGGACCTAACTCAATTTGTTATCAGATTTAGAGAAAATTCTGACAATGTCTTAAAGAGCTTTAGGTTATTAGCAAGCTATGCTAAAATCTTAATTTTATAAAAAAGTTGGGATTATTCATTGCTATCAAGATACAAATAAAAATTTACAAAGTGCTCCTAATTTTAAGTTTTAATTGATGTCAGTTGAGATTAAATGTACTATTACTACACATTTTACCAGTATACTGTTGATAATAATATAAAATGCAATTAAGTTGATGGATAACATTTCAGATTGATCCACATAGTGCTTTTAGAACGAATACAACATGTGAGAAAATATCCTTTAAATAGACGCATTTTATAGTCTATAAGGAAGTTAGGTTTCCTTAATTCCTTCTCTCTCTTTTTGCTAGGTTAATAAACCTCTCATTAATTTGTTAATTTTACCTTTTATTTTTTGCAACTAAACATGATGCTTTATAATATATTGGTGTCAGATAAAAATGACTATTGTGTATTTTATTATATTTTAAGGTCAGGTCCTTCAAAGGCTATACAACTATTAGTCATTATAGCTCCAGCAGAATCCTCTAGTAGACTTTGGGTCTCTAGGGCAATCTCTTGGCGGAGTAGATGTCTCACCAGGGAAATCTATGCTATAATTCAGGCAATATCTCTAGTTGATGCTAGGCAATCTATAGTTAAACTTTGCAAAAATAGAGGATGTGATCAAATATACCATATTTTGTTAAAATTTGGGGATATTTATAACTTGGGTAGAAGTTCAGGATCATGTAGGGTATACTTTGATAGAAGTTTGGGATCATGTAGGGTATGTCAATTTCCAAATGACATGATCTTTCCTGAATGATGAAGTGGAATGTGGTGGTTTCTGATGGACATGATCCTTCCTGATTAATGCTGCAGAATTGGGAGATTTCAGAAAAGCAAGATCTTTTACAGATAATATGGTGGATTCAGAAGAGAAGCAGGATTTTAGTTGCTCATTTAGGAGTTCATTGTTCTTAGCAGTTTTGGTAGCTTATGTGGCTGTGAAATTCCATTCTCTGAGTTAAAAATTATCTCTCATTCAAACTTCTTTCAAAATAGCATAAATCTCAAAATTCCAAACAATGCCCCTAAAGATCTTGCTTGGTAGGGACATAACTTAAGAGAAATATATCATAAGCTTGATTGACAATGGATCCCAAGTTGATTGAGGTGATTTAGTACTTTGGGCCTCGATGATAGATAACTAAATAAGATCTTGACCATAGTGTATCAAGTTTGTGAATATGGCCCCCTGGTTAGTGATAATATAGAAGGACCAGATCTCCTAGCTGGTACTCAGGCAAAACTGTAATTGAGAGTTGCTTTTAAATACTTCTTGCTTACTTATAGTCCCCATAGACTTTGTGGCTAAAGCTTGAAATTTATAACTCACCTGATAGCCTTTTATTTATGGCTTGGGGGTTTCAGGCTTGGGGGTTTCAGGCGTGGAGGTTTCTTATATTTGCTGAACACTTGAGAGTAAGATCAGCTCTTATCCATATAGAGCTATAAAAGGAGACCTCTGGATAACTCATTTGTAACTCATGTGATGTTCCAATAGATCCATCTGGAAGGTTTTTGTTTGACCTAGATAGGTCAGCTTGAGCCATCTTGAAAAGGATGGTGATTAAAGTTCAATTTGTGTGTTCAACTGCTCTGTTTATAGTGGGATGAAATATGACAATAAAGGAGTGATACATGCCCATCAAAGAATTAAGGTTAGTGATTATAGATATAAAGTGCCATTATTGGATAACAGTAATTTTGGGCTACTGTGGCTGGTGAAGACCTGTTTAAGTAATAAGGAATCAGTTGTTTTGTAAATGGGTGAGGCAATTGAGATGTCCTCAACTCATTTTGTGAAGTGATTATCCACTAGTAATATGTACTAATGGCAGTACATTGCCATAGTTAGCAGACCAATGATATAATGCTGACAGTAGTAAAAGGGAAGTATGACCCACAATATGGTGTTGATAAGTAAAATTGGGAGGTTTTTGGCTAGCAACATTTAGACAATACTTGATGACATCTTATATTGACTCAATCATTCCTTCCCAGTAATCATCTCTCTCACAGCCACTGATAGATTTTCCTTATGGCACCATGAAATACCATAAAATGGCCCAACCAGGGCATATTCAGCTCTTGCCAATGGTCAGTGTCATACAATCACTTTTCCAATATTGTAATAAGAATGTTTCTGTTTAAATTAGGTTAATATCGCCCAAAAAACCATAGTCAATTCTCAGTGGAACCTCTTTAATTGGGTTAATACTAAATCCCCCACTCCTAGGCCAAATAGCCCTATAGTTAGTCGTAGTGTTACGCCAAACTTGCGGCAGAATCAGGGGAGACATTCTGAGGTCCCTCCACGACCCGTATGCAATTTAATTCAAACTCCTCAGCGGAGACTGGTCCCTTTTATAGACCTGGAGGGGGTCCCACCAGGTAAAAATAAAATCCCGCCATTATATTGGTTTAAATATATCAATTTTATGCCCCAAAGGTTCATCTTACCTGTTGTAAACCTACCATCAGTTGTCAAGTTGAAGTGAGGTGAGTTTCAAGAGCTTTGATAGGTCAAAAACTATATTTTAAAATCAGGCTACTTAAAGCCTATAATGACTTTCACGCCCCTCTCACTTCGAGCTCAAATTCTTTTAAAAACTAAGCCATGACATAATAAGAGGTCTCTTTTTACCCCTCCGCAGAAAATTAATAAAATAACCATAAAACTCTATACTTTCATAGTATTTAAAGTCCTATTTTAATTCTAAAGTGGTGTTAAACCCCATCATTTTATTACAACGGCTGGGAGTTTTGATACTCCTGCTCCTGATAAATTGTTCAAATCCTATACAACCAGCACCAGTGAGCCATAACAGGCCAGAATTCCAGCAAGTGGCTGTCACTACAGGGGCTCCTGAACACCGCAAACAATTTACATAAAAAATGGAGGATATTGGGAAATTAACCCTCATAACCTCTCCGCTACATATAAGTCCAGGCTAGTTGTGTTAGAACAACAGTTAGCTAGAGCATTGTCTTAACTTAAAAAGTAATAGCAGCACCCTTATCAAGGCTCTCATGGGGCCACTACTGTTATTTATTAATTTCTTTTTAGAGACAAAATTACCCCAGGAGATGGTAGCATTGCCTCTTTCCTTTTTGTTCATGAATCAGTAATGGATGTAAAAACTGACTATCTGAAGATTAAGTATACTCTTCCCTGCCTGGGTCAGGTAGCTCATGAGATAATGGTTCCCATCATGGCCACCCTCTGCACCTGGGCGGAGATTAAGAAAGCCCTCATTGATGAATTTGGCTCTACGCAAAATATTCAAAGAAAAAACAGGCCTTTATGTGCCTTAGACTGCAAAAAGGAAGGCGATTGCATATTTTTTGAGCGGTTTTACAGTGAAGCCCATCCTCTATTGCTTGTAAAGATGCTCCCTCTAGACGATGCTATTGCTACTATCTTAGATGGTTTAGTGCCACATCCCTCGTTGGAGATGCATTTCTCTTCAGTCAAATGTTTTTTCAAAGTGTACGATATATCAAGGAGGCTTTGCCAGTGGTGGCTGACATTTGAGAAATTGACTCTATGCAAAAAGCTCTGAGGTAAGAATCTACTTTGACCCCTCTAGCCTCTTTTATGGCTTTATCCCTCTGGAAACCTTCTCCAGTGGAGCTGACGCAATGAGATGCTACTAACCACGTGAGGATAGCCAGAGGATACTGGAAGTGATGGGGCAGTGCTCAACTCAATATTCAGCTCCCAAAAGTCAGCTGGCGAAGGCAATCATCCCTTGGCCTTGCTCTCATCTTTCTCTAGAGCGGCTTTTCAAGTGGTTCAATTGTCATGACCCTCCAGGATGTGATCTCTATCTTCCCTCGACCTCTCCTTTGGCCATCTATAGTATGAAACTTGTAGCCATGTGGCAGCCCAAACCCGCTACTCCAAATGCCAAATGTAGAGCTGTGACCATTACAGCGCCTCCTCCAAAAGTTAATAGGGTAGATGAGCGTCCTCAAGGCCTCTCCTGCAACAAGAAAAACCTGAACTCACTTCACTTCTGATGGACTTCCTGACGTGCATCAATAACCCATCTGATGATGAATCTGAAGGTGGTTATGAGGATATCAGCTATTATGTTTTAGGAGCCACAAGTGAAGTGGAGGTACCTGACAGGTTAAACCCTGAGAGAGTGTATATGGCTAGTATACCCCGAAGAACTTATCTCCTTCAAGTGTTGAGAGGTTTGGAGGTTAATGATACTGCCAGTGGCGCTGACCAGCTCATTGCCACGCTGATCTGACCCACCATTGTATTCATACCATGAAGTCTATCCAAGATAAATACCCTAAAACTGCCAAAATCCTTGCTTCTACTCTCATATAAAGGAGGTACTCGCTCTTACCACCGACCTGAGTGGAACCTTAACCAAAGTGGAGAATGTTGTTAATGGAGTACAAGTCATGGCTATCCTTGACACTTTATATCCTGTGAAAATTGTGTCATAAAAGCTTATAAAATTAAGCTGGCCTCTGACCTTGACTATACCCAAGGGTTTAGCACTGCAGGTCCAACCATCACTTGTGCTATTGGGCCTATTCCTCTTTTCCCAGCAGGTTTGAGAAACTCCTCCTATTGGCCCCAGCTGTGGCTTTAGCCAACGATACCTATGATGTACTCATTGGTACTCAGTTTATGCTCGAGTATGATGGGGTCATCAACCTGAAACAGGGATATCTCTCCCTGCTTAACTATGAGTCCTCCTGATCCTGGCCAACAATGAAATTAGTAAAAAGGAATAAGATTGCACCGTAGAGTAACCCTCCTCCGCTTTATCCCTACACTAAATGACAGAGGGGCAGAATACAAAAAAGCTACCTAGATCAGTGGACGCCCTAGAGGGTATTCCTTTTTATGCTTCTGAAGAGGTAGTAATTAAGGCGGGTGAACAAAGAGTAGTTGACACTAAGATTACCCTGAAAATCCCTCACAACTTCTTATTGTACTTAACCAGCGTTAATGGTGTTAGTCATCTAGATCCCAGCGTATTGCCAGGCGTGCTAGACCCAGCCTATCAGCGACCTATCAACCTCCTTCTGGGGAATCACACCCCTAAAGATGGTCATAAAAAAAGATCAAGATATTGGAAGAGACCTGCTGATTCCCATTGAGGACATCAATCAAATTCACTGTATTGGGTCTATGGCGGACATGGGCTTACCCGCTGACAAATCATTATGTACTCTGCCTACAGTTCATATCTCCAAGGAACTAATCCCAGCTGAGCTTGACAACTTCTACACTCTACTCAAGGCTTATAGCGACATTTTCTCTAAATATGATACTGACTATGGGCACATGAAGGGTTGGACTCATACCATTGATGTTGGGGATGCTCATCCCATCCAATTCAAATACTACCGCAAAGAAATTTGATGAGCTACATATGCAGATTTAGCTCAAACTTTTTGCGACGCTGGGTTATTTGTGCCTTCCCAAAGCCCTTTGTCATCCCCTCTTCTACTGATAAAGAAGAAAATAGAGGTCATTGGGTAGTTATAGACTACCACAAAATGAACAACCTCATAAAAAAGAATTTTTGTCCTATCCCCTGCATTGACGACGCTCAGACCCAACTCCCTGGGTTAAAGTTCTTTTCCGTTATAGATTTGGCTAGTGGATATTGGCAAACTGACCTTTCCCCCCAAGACCAGGAGAAATGCGCTCTTATCTTCAGTAAGGGTCTGTTTTAACCCACTTGGCTAATCAGGTGTTGTGCAACGTTCCCGCAACTTTCCAGAGGGCAATGGATCACATTCTCCAGGCCTTAAACTGAGTTGTGTGATCTTCTACCTTGATGATAACACCGTATTCTCCAAGACTTCTAACATGCATCTCACGCATCTAAACAAAGTGTTTTAATGCTTACAGGCATCTAACATCAAATTGAAGCCTTCCAAATGTACTTTCTTCCAAAAGAAGATGGATTTTCTTGGGCACGCTATCTTTCAAGGTTGGATTCAGCCTCTAAAAGATAAGGTTGGAGCTATACCGAAGAAGTCTGCGCAGAAAGCCCTTTGTAACGTCAAAATATCTTGGTTATGATGGGGTATTACCACCAATTCATACCAAATTAGCCTAGCTCAGTGAGCCTCTGGTCCTCCTCTTGGCTAAGAATACTACATTCCATTGGTGTGCTGAATAAAAAGCTGCATTTGCGACCCAAAGATTTTTATAACAAAGGCCGATCCTACGCCACCATGACTATGGAAAGCCTTTCATATTGTTCACTGATGCCTCCAATTGCGCCATTGGAGCTAACTTGGCGCAATTGGATGAGCATGGGGCTCATCACGTGTTCTACTTCAGCAAGATGCTCTCAAAAGCTGAATGTAACTACAGCGTCACTAATAAGGAGTTTCTTTCTGTCTTGCTCGCTGTAAAGTATTATCACCCTTTTCTATATGGGATTCCTTCAAAGTAGTTACCAACCACGCCTCCTTGAAGTGGTTGCAGAATATGAAAGATATTACTGAACGGTTGGCTCTCTGGGCTTTGAAGCTCCAGAATTTTGATATGACAATTGAGCATCGTGCATGAACTTGCCATATGAACATTAATATGCTGACGCGGCTGCCTGTCCTTCACTTAGACAATAGTGAAGCTGAGAGGTTACATGACCTCCTAATGACTCCTGATGCATAGGCTGATAAGGATGAACCTGTACAGAATATGCTAGCTCAGCACTCCCACAACACTAAGGTGGAGAGCGGGAAGCTATACAAGAAAGTGTGGGCAAACTGGTTTCCCTATCTCTGGCTATCAGAGCGAGTACCTGTCATTTTGTAGTATCATTTTATACTAGGTCATATCAGGGTACAAAAGGCTTATGAGTGGGTTAAAGAGCGATATTACTGGGAGGGCACCATGGAGACCATAACTGAAGTCCTGGATGCCTGTCTGACCTGTAAAAAACAATCCAGCTTCAAGAACCGGTATCAGTATCAACCCAATACGCCTCAACAACCCTTTAACACCATTAGTTTAGACGTGGTTGGTCCTCTACCCCAGCTTACTGAGGAAAAAAATATATCTTGGTAGGGATAGAACACTTTAACAAATGGGTTGAAGCTGTTGCTCTTCCTGATCAAAATGCCTATGCCCCAGCCACTTTCCTCCATTAGTATATTTTGCTTGTCATGGTAGCCCCAGGTCCTGCTCTGTGACAATAGGAAAAGCTTTACCTTCAGAGTGGTGAAGATCTTAGCTACCTCCATGAGAGCGCAACAACTCTTCTAAGTCCCTATAATCCATCTACCATGTGTACAGTGAAAAGAGCCAATGGAACTCTTCTCTCTATACTATGAAAAATGGCCACTTCAGTTTCACTTCACTGGGATCTGTATTTACCAAGTGCCCTCATGGCCTACCATATTAGTTACCACCATATCCTCAAAATGTTTTTTCCATGTGCTGTATGGACAAGAACATGGAGTGCAGACTTATTATCAAAAGATATCTTCTCCTCTAGAACTGATCCTAAGAAAGCCATGAAGAAGTTAGCCTAGCAATTATTCAGTTACAATAAGAAGATATGACTAATTTGGCCAAAACTATCACAAAAGACGGCCAAGCCATTAATGAGCTCCGGCCCCCTCTTCCCTACTTCCATTTATCCAACTTGGTACTATATTACCACAATCATATCACTACTAAAAGTGAGAAACACGGGTCTATCATGGAAGGACCCTTGATGTTATCTATATGTGAGGAATGAGTACTCCATCAAATCCCTTGCTACTGAAGTTACTGTCAACCAAATCCATGGCTGGTTCCTGAGCCCCTGCTCTCCCCCTAACACTCTTGAAGGGTAATGTCAACAATTAAAGGTATGAGATTGTAATAAGGTTGTTTCGGTTTTAAATAAGCCTTATATCTCCCAAAAACCCTAGTATATTCTCAGAGGAACCCCTTGAATTGGGTTAATACTATTACCCCCACTCCTCGGCCAAATAGCCCTATGGTTAGCAGTAGGGTTACGCCAAAACTTCGGTGAAAATGGGGGAAAAATGAGGTCCAATCACGTCCCATATGCAATTTAGTTCAAACTCCTCAGAAGAGACTGGTACCTTTTATAGACCTGGAGGGTGTCTCACCAATTAAAAATATTTTTACCTCCATAGTATTGGTTTACATATATCAATTCTATGCCCCACAGGTTCATCTTACCTGTTGTAAACCTACCATCATTCAACAAGTTAATGAGAGGTGACTTTCAGGAGCTCTGATAGGTCAAAAACCATATTTTCTAATTACACTACTTAAAGCCTATAATAAATTCCATGCCTCTCTTGCTTTGAGCCTCAAGTCTTTTTAACTACTAAGATGCGACATAATTATAAAAGCCTCTTTTTAAACTGATACAGACACTTAATAAATTACCATAAAACCCAATACCTCATAGTATTTAAGCTTTTATTTTTAATTCAAAAGTAGTGTTAACCCCCTTCATTATATAACAGCAGATCACAGTTTTGATACTCTTGTTCCTGATGAATTGTTTGAACCCTTTGCAACCAGCACCAGTGAGCCATAACTTGCCAGGATTCCAACCGTCAAACTTAAGGCAGCCAGGAGGCTCTATCTGTTTATACAATAATCCATTCCAAATCTGAGTCCACAAAGTCATCTTCTTTAATTGTTGATGAACTGTTGGGGACTCTCAGCTCCTTTAATCAGGTTACCCATTAAGTTTATAAAATTGATCTTCCTCAGAGGCATAGTGGGTCAGTATGGGTAGTTGTGACTATTCGTCAGAATTTTAATGTATCATTACTTTGTAATGAACAATCAAAAATTTATAACTCTGGAGTTTATATACCAATGGGCCAGTCGTCTGTCAGGATACTTTATCTGTTGTAGCCATTGTAGGGAGGCATGATCTGGGACCACTATAAAATGATTCCCATTTATAAAGAACGAAAATGTTTATGGTAAGACAGCTAGGCATTCACGCTTGGTTATACTTTAATTCTTCTCCTCTCAAGTTACTGTTCTACTGAAGCATGTTATAGGATGATCAACTTGATTTACATCAAGTTGTTCCAGAATGACCTCAACACCCACTTTGCTACCATCAGTAAAAAGGTTAAACGGTTTATTAGATTTGGGATATACAAATACATGGGCAGTCACAAGAGTTTTATAAGATGTTAAGAAAATTTCTGTTGAGTTTTTCCCCATTGGAATGGAACCTACTTATGGAGCAGATGAGTCAGCGGTTTGGCAAACTCAGCAAAGTGGGAGATAAATTATCACTAACTGACCATCCCAAGAAAAACCTGAATATTGCATAAGCTGGATGGTCAAGTCACTTTCTCAATCATGACTGCTTTGTCTAGCAATTGTGAGATCCCTTCCTGAGTAACTTAATACCTGAGGAATTAAATGTCGGTTTTTAAAAATGGCACTTGGATGGTTTTGTTTCACCAAAGCAGAGTGATATTGTACAAACACTTCCTTCAAGTGAGCAAGGTGTTGGTCAAAGGTTTGAGAGAACAATTTATATCATCTAAGTAAACTACCATGCATGACATCTTCAAGTCCCTAACAAGCAATCCAACGACCTTTGGAAAGTGGATGTGGAGTTGCATAATCCTTAGGGCATTCAAGTAGGTTTGAATAACCCCTCACTTACTATAAGGGCACATACATCCTGATCCTTCAGCACAAGGTCAATCTGCCAGTATCCAATAACGAGATCCATTGCATAGATGAATTGAGAACCAGCTAATAATCATAAAGAATCTTTGATTTGGGGTAGCAGGTAACTTTCCATTTAGGTAATGGCATTCAACTGGTGGTAAACTATTACCACCTGATGCCCACTATCCTTTTTCATATAAGCATCAATGGCGAGGCCCATGGACATTGTTAGGGCTTTAGTATCAGGCGTCCAATAATTGCTCCTCTCCTTTATCACCAGTGCTTCTTCAACCTTGGAATTTTGTAGGGTTGATCACGTATTGAAGGGGAGTCACTCATATATGCACTCAATGCTGCACACTTTTCATTATTCCAAAGTCATCTGAACTTTTTGAAAATATGTTAGCGTGCTCTAAATTTAAGAATCTGCCTGACGCTTTTGTTCAAAGGTGAGGGTGTTAACTACCTTTAATTCTATGTGGGAATCGGTAGTGTCCTTGTAAATCACTAAATTATGTGAATATCTGCACCCTCAAATGGATTCAATTTGATCAGCGGGTAGAGTCTCAACATATGCAATAGGTTGGTTTTGGGGTGTTTGCATAGGTCAATCAGTGAATTTACATCAAAATGGTTAATGACCCCTAGTAAGCAGGATAAAAAACCGCAGGGCAGGTAAAGACTCTTAAAGGATGGATTAGAGTCCCCCAAATTTTCAGAAAGTAATCCAGTTGAATAGTATCTTGAACCCCATATGTTCACCAGTATTTGAGCTTTAGGGTATAACTATTTGATTGTTGGAGTCTATGGGCATTCCTTCTTCAACCTCAGAACTGGAAGGAGGTAGTTTGGTTTTTGGCCTGATTACTCGGTACTTTAGCCGCTCAATGAAGTTTTAATGTTCCAGTAAAAAGCTCCTAGGTTTTCTTCTTTCTTTCTCTTTAGGGGTGTCTTTAACAACTAGGAGAATGCAATATCCTGTGATGGAAAAATATAAGTCCTTGAGACTGACTTTGGGGTTGAATTCACTAAGGAGTTGTGAGCCTATAAGAAGTTCATAACCATCAAACTCTAGCACAATCGCCAGAGGCCAATATAACCACAGATCAAACTAAAACAGCAAGGAAGAGTAGGCCATCAGAGATTAGGTCTAAGGAGGCCCCACAGGCCTATAATTAAAGGTGTAATTTTTATTTAGTGCAAACTACATCTTTTACACCCATGAAGTGGAAATGACTTAGATGATGTCCAGTATTGACTATGGCCAGAATTTTATTTTATGGACAAATAAACAACATGAGTAACCTCAGTGCCAAAATGGGGGATTGAGTAAATCGAATTTCCTGGCGGGAGTGGTCCAGAAAGAGGAGATTAAGAGGAAGTTAGATCTCAAATCAAAATAACGAGCCTAGGACATCCATTTAATCAGGCTTGGATGGGATGTAAAAATCAGAGCGGGAAAGAACTTTAGATGTGGGAGGAGGTGCAGAGTCATCAGCGGAGGATCCTCATGACCTAAGCTGACTCCGCTTTTCCCGCCTCATCAGCTTTTTTTCTCCCAACAGGAATCCTACTGATGACTAAATATCCCACAATAAGAGCAAGGATTGCGTCAAAGTTTATATCTCTGGAATCGTTTTCCTGCATGAATGTTACTCTGGGTCCAATTATTAGGTGTCTGGCGCACTTCTTGCTCAGGAAAATTTATTATAAATTCCTTAATATCAATAATTGCTTTGTACATCTTCTTTTCATTCTAGATTTGAATTAAGAAGAGACATACTGTGTTGAAACGCGGAGAGGATGGCGGTGATAGCATCGTCAAAAGTAACTCATTTGCAGGTGGCGATGGCCTAAGTTTTCTAATAAAACCTCTCAGCAAACCCAATATTTGTTTCTCCACGTCTAGGGTGGATCCGCATGAAAGCCTGAATTTGGTTATAAAGGGATATATTACTTCCAAATTCTTTATAAAGGCGCCTTTAATATCAGCTTAAGTAGTACACTCCTTGAAATATGGCATCATGATCTCTCAGGCCTTACTATTTATACAGGTTTGTATGTGTTACCACGTTTAGAAAGCTATAGCCATTTCCACTGCATTTCATACACATAGAGATAATATTGAATGATTTTTAGTTCCAGGCACATACTTCTCTTTAAAGGTAGGTTTAAAAAATCCAACAGATTCAGAAAGAACATGTATATCTGGAGAATGAGGCTGTTCAGACTCAGTTGGCTCAGAAATTCTTAGGTCAGTTTGGGGGATAGCCTTATTGACTTGTTGGCTGAACTCATCTATATTATCTTGGAGATTATGGAACCATTCATCGATATGAGTGAGTGAGGATTTGGCATCTTTATAAAGCCAGTATCGTTTAATCTCAACGGACTTGTTTTCTACTTTGAATGACAGAGTATCTCGTTTATCTTCAATTATTTGAAGTCCAACGCTCATTTACCCAAATTTGTCATTCTTTTGTGTCTGATTGGTTTGCTTTAAGGTGATCAAAAGAGAACAGGTTGGTGTAGGGAAGCGATTTTATTATAAAAAGAGATCAGTATTAGGTCCTAAAAATACTCATAAATACTCATCCATGCTCCTCAAGCCACCTTTAGCAGTTATTCAAGAGCTAAAATTTGAGCTTTGTGGTTTTCACCAAAAGAGGGCCCAATATGCAAGGAGGTCCTGGGGGGTCCTTGCCCCTTCATGGCCAATAGGGTCAGTAGCACTAGGAGGTCCTTTTTGCTAATAACTTCTCGAACAGGCTGCATGGCGGTCCTCTCACTCAATTGCTGAATCCAAGTAGCTAGTGCGCCAATTTTGGAATCAGAGGTTTGGAGAATTTTGGAAACCTGGTCAATAAGTTCAGTCAAAGCACGCTTCACTCGCTGGTCCAAAGAAGCAGTAGCATGGACCATCTGCTGAGTAAGTTTACCATGTAGGTACCAAACAATTTCGTTATCAATTTGGCTAGATGGTGTTGGATCTTAATCTCTCTCCAGCTAGCCAAAATGCTTCACGATTATCATGACCAAAATTGGAAGCTGTTTCTTACAATTTAAGATGTTGAAAGTGAAGTTGCTATGATAAACTGAATTACCATTAGATTTTCATGTGATGCAAACCTAATAAATGCATTTGATGATGAATGGCGGGATGAATAAATAGACAGATATAATTTAGTTTGATCCACTCCTACTTCATTACTAGAAAGTTGGGAAAGAAATATAAAGGAACCATATTGGGAGCAACCTGAGAGGAGTAACTATGACTGGTTCTCTCCCCAGGGGTTATGGTTTCACTCATTAATGCTTCTACAGTCTCAGCTACTTCAGCAGCCTGGATTTAATAAAGGGATTCGGCAGGGGTTGAAATAGTTATGATCATCGTTGCTCTGAACTCAAGCTCTTAAGTGTTCAGGAGAGGTGTATCTTGGTTATTGGAAATGACCATCTGGTCAAGCTCAAATTCTCCCCCATATTGGTAGGGCTAATATCACTAGGATATATATAGAAAGTACGTCTTCACCAGGTAGCCTTGGAAGAGCCTGTCAGAAAACACCAGCATTGTGTTTTTTATTATAATTCAAAGGCAAGGTCCTTTTAAAGACTACATAATTATTTATCATTATAGCTCCAGCGGACTCTCCTAGAAAAAATTGGGCCTCTGGGCATTATCATGGCGGAGTAGAAATCTTCGCCAAGGCAAATATTTTCTAGATTGCAAGAAATATCTCTAGTTTATGCTAAGCAATTTCTAGTTAAAACTAGGCAAAAATTGAGGATGTGATCGAGTATATCTTTATTGATTAAAATTTGGAAATATTTATAGCTTCATTAGAAGTCTGGTATCAAGTAGTTATACTTTGGTAGAAGTTTAAGATCCATGTAGGATACAGGGATTTTCAAAATGGTATGATTTTTCCTGAATGATGAAGTGGAATGTGGTGGTTTCTAATGGACATGATCCTTCCTGATTGTTGCTGCAGAATTGGGAAATTTTTGAATGACAAGAGCTTCCAAATATAATCCAGCGGATTCAAGTGGTAAATTTGGGATTTTATTTGCTCATTTAAAAGTTCATTTTTTCAATATGGTTTTGATAGCTTCTGCAGTAGCGGAACTCCATTATTTAAGCTGCAAATATCTCATATTTAAACTTATTTGAACTAGAACAAATCCATCATTCCCAACAATTCCATCAAATACCTACTAGATCTTACCATACCACACATTAAGATACTAATATGAGCATTGGATTGAAAGAAAAATTGTATTGTTAAGTCAACTGAAAATTTTTTTGGCATTGCTCCTTAGTGATAGTTATGGTGTTTTAAGATTGCGTTACAACCTGTATAATCAAAATACTTTACAATACATGACAAATGAGCTAGGTAGGAGCACCCAGGTTAAAGTCCATACAGTAAGATAACTATAGATAGAAAAATAGCTAATTGAATACCACCATTTCAAGGTGGTACCAATCCTTGTCCCATGATCAGGATAATATTTAATCCTAATAGTGCCCCTTGTTCCCATGACAGGGTAAACAATGAAGTGACTAATTGTGGAAGCTCAGAGTCTTAATCTTGGTAAGTTTGGTTCATTAAATAGTTTCCTATTAATACTTGTGTGATAAGGTGAAAGAAATTTGTAAATCTTTATATATGCCTTTATTTATCAAAAATTGCGTAAGAAGATGAAATTATGGAGATTTCAGACCCTAATATTGTAAAAGAAGTGAAATAAAATAAACTAAGGATTTAGAATTCTTAGTTACACTTTTAAATGCTCTTTTGGATTTGATAAGCTTAAAATATAATTTCGCAAGTTTTATTCAGTTAATTATAATGAAAATATAAATTTGGATAAAAAATTAAATAAATACTAGATACACAAATCCTAACTTATCTGGCACCCAAGGTGATCCTTTCTGTGAGTTTTAATCAGACAGTAAATTTGAGGCAATATTTAGAGGCCCTTTTATAGAAATTTTTTCTGTTGGTTCATTTGCAAATTGTCAGGAAAATATCTGTATATCCCTAATTTCTGGTGAGGTAAAGTAAGATCTAATACCCTTGGGTTGAAACCATCTAGTACTAAAAAAAAGTAAGATCTAATACCATATCAAATGTGAAATTTAATACCAAAGTTAAAGAAGAAAAACACATGGCAGATGCTTACAGTTTGGTGGCAGAATCACATTAACAACAATAAAGGTAAAGCACTAAGGTACAGATGAGGCAATCAGTCAGTTAGTCTCCAAAATGGGAGTTCACTAACAGTTTAAAGTTATTTTGGCCTAGAATCCAAAGTGATTTAATCATTGATGTCTTTAAGATTAACAGAAGGAGGGGTCAAAACTGCATTTAATTTGATATAATAAATAGCTTAAACTTTTGAGACCTTCTCAAGGAGATCTGCAGATAGGCCTGACAGCGAACTCATAAACATAGTAAGGGTTTGCATTTATTTTGATATTAGTAAGTTGGCCAACAAAGAAGTTGGTTTAAAATTTATTTAAAAGGGTATTGCATTATAGTCTCAATCCTTATTATTTGGTACTAAGCTCATAATAACTAATGAGGTTAAACTTATTCACCATGGGTGCATAATATCTTGATTATAACCAAGCTTGAACCTGAGATTGGAAGCATAAGGTACAAAATTTGGTGGTAGTAAATTTTGATAAAGATTGAAATTCATCTTAGATATAAATATAAGGACCATGTTCATACAACATATACTCTGTTAAGTTTGGGGTGGAGGCTGTAGTATTTAAGGGTCTGTTTTTTGACTCCTTAACTAATAACCAGGGAATGCTTAATGCTTACCTAACGTTGCTCTAGAGTATTTGAGATCTGGAACAAAACTAAATTTATGGTTCTTTACTTTATAGCCTCATCCTTTTTTCTAAAGTCTACATCTAATTTATTTCATTATATATTCCAATACCCTCCAGCTTTATGAGTCAACCTTTTTCAGGAAGGTTTCATCTAGTGAGAAGTTGCAATGGGCTGGTGGTAATTTCATGGCAGAAATAGCAAAAGTTGACTAAAATGCCAACGCTTCAGAGTAAGGCTTATGAAAATATCAATTTTTTTATGAACATGAATACACTTGTGGGCAGGAGCTCAGCTATTCTCAGCAACGTCAAAACCTTTACAAGCCACAAGGTACTCAATACATCTCTATCATGCCAGGATGTCACAATTTTCTTTAATACCATTCAGTTATCCCTTCTACTAAGTATGCCTGTAGAGTCTCAGGGGTTTTAAAGAGGGTCAGTTTGCTCTCATTTAAAGTTGCAAAGATCCTTAATTTGGATGGCAAATTCAGATGATAAGAGGTGTGTCCCATAATTTACAGTCAATATGGATCTATCCACTTGAGCTCAACTTCTTACATAGCTGACTAATTGACATGTTGTTGGAAAATTTAAAAAGATGGATTCCTCCAATGATTTAAACTGATTTTGTGATGAAATGGCCAATCCCAGCGAAATGGCTCATTGACTGAATTTCATTGTGTTTAAACAACTGCTAGGTAGTTGCTTCACAAATTGGGTTGAGCCAAATCCAAGTATTCCGCTGAGATTGTAAGTTAGGATTGAGTGGGGCGATTAGTGGCCCTGAATTAGTATAAGAATCACAGGCGACTAGTATCTGTGGATGTTCCAATTGATTTATTTAAGTTAATGTTGACGGAACCTGATGATTTTGAGTTTGAGGCGGCTGATGATGTTTCTGGCGCCTATTATATAATAACAAACTATTGCCTAAGAAAGGTGATTCCCTAAACAATTGACTATGCTGGGTCAAAACTTGTAGGTGAGAATCTGTGTTTAAGACAAGTATCTGAGTAACCAAAGATTTCTGCCGCATATTAAGCAACTCGAAGGTTAATCACAAAATTGATATGTATTTATATAAGTAATTTATATGGCTCACTGGAGACTGAAGGCTGAGGATAAAGCCAAAACTAATTCAGGCATCGGGAAGGATGGGATGAGAGGGTTGTCTCCAAGTAAGAGAGAAGTGCAGTGAGAGAGGGTGGTTGACTGGAAGAACCAGCAATGAGCTGATAGGTCAGCGATGGGTGCAGTAGCCCTATTGTGCATATAAATAACTGGCGCTTCCCTTTTAATAAACATCTCCCTTTACCTAATCTCACTTTTAATTTAGTTTATGTTTATCCTTGTTGATTTAGGGGTTAGGCTGGGGGGTCCTCAAATGGCGCAGGTGACACACCAATGGTACAGCTGGCGCTGCTGTCCCCTTTACCTAAGGCAAGATGGTAAGGGTCAACCAGTCTTCATACTGGTTGGCCTGCCAACCAACAGAGCCCACAATCATTGGAAAAGTGACTTTCTGACACATGTTTTTAGCATCAAGCGTCACTTGTTCTCTAAGCCTGCATTAAAGTAATAATCTTATCTTCAGTAAGCGTTATACTTATAGGATTTCATAAAAGCGTCCATATTGGTTGTTGACTCCTGCTGTACTTTCCTAGAAAACTTTTTAAAGTCCACCATAGCTTCCACTTTAAACCCAAAGCTGAGTTCATTATCAAAAAAGGATAAAACCATAGTTGACATAATATAGGGAACAACTGATTGAAGAGTGCTGGGCGTAATAATAGCTAAAATGAGCCGATGGTTGGTGCAAATTTCAATCAAATGATCTGAAATGGTATAAAATCCCAAGTATGGCTCCAAGCTTTAATTTACTCTTTTAATTTTTACACCCAATCGTTGTTTGAAGTAGGTATATTGGCAAGAACAAATATAAAGAGCCTTACAAAGCTCCTCTTAGAATAAAAGGTGAATGGGGGGACCCTGGTTTCTGATAATTTATTGGGGTACACCTTGGTCTGGGAAAATATGGGAGGTAAAGAGCTTTGCTATTTGGGCAGCTGTTATTATTGTGTGACAGTGAATGAAGTTAAAGTTATTAAATCGATCATCAACCACCATTATGGCATCATACTCACCAGAGATGAAGGAATTCATATTAAAAATTTGCCATAAGAGAAGACCAGGAGCATTGATTTTTGTTGTAAAACCAACAACTTTTTGGAATTAATTTATTTTAATCCTTTTTCACACTAGGTACCCCTTTGTATACCATGGCACCTGTGTTAAATTTCCACTCCAGTTATACACTATGACGATAAGCTCCAAGGTTATCGCCTTGCTAGGGTGCCCCACAGTGATTCCATCATGGTTCTCCATGATGAAAGCTAGTTGAAGAGGTCCAGATGATCCCAAAAATGTAAGTCTCCCAGCTTCAGCTATCGGCTGGATAGAAACATTCACCCTATAAAACCAGAAATGAATTAACTCAAAAATGCTGCCATTGACCCTTTTAAAGGACTTGGGACACATTGTGGTTGAGCGTCAGGTTGATGCCCTTTCCTGTCTGAACTAATCCACCTTATACTCAAATCTCAATCTCAAACTCTTTACTATTTCTGATTAGCAGAACATTATCTCAGTGAAGCAGATGTCTATATGTTGAATTTGATTATTTATTTAAAAGTAGAATAGCAGGCATAACCTCCCCTTCAAAATGGAGGGCTTTGTCATTAAATCACCTTATTAAAAAGAGAAGCCTTCCAGTAAGGATGTATTAGCACCCAGTGGAGCACCCAAAATGCCAAGGGCACATCAACAGTAGCAACTCTGAAAAGGGCGATCTAGCATCCAAGTGAGGGTAATAAAAATTTAATAATGTCCCAAAGGCTCCCAAGGTAAACCAAACTGGTGCAATGGGGGTAACTATGGGTATTTATGTGCAACACTCAAGGGTGGGAGAGGCAGTGAGGATGAAAACTCCTCCAAGTTACATGGTTGTTGACCTTTGGGAGTGGTATCATGGTCACAAGAAAAGGGCTGGGGTGTTTATGATCATATGATGTCTTCTAGTAAAAAGTAACATAGATTAAAAATCACTAACATTAATTAAATCAAGGTTACTTAATTTGACATTAAGGTAGAGCTCCAGGTTAGTTCTGCGCTTGCTGACTAGATTTGAACGGATGCATGGGGTTGGTGGTTGAAATAGGATATTGTATAGAATCTTTTACAACAACAGGGCCAGGCTCCCCCCTGGGTGGGGAGCTACAGAAAACTTGGTCTGTCGTGGATCCTAACAGGTTGAGTAATTGGGCGCTTCCAATATGCAGGAGGAGTGAAAATTAAGCATAATGTTGTGACACATGATGAATGGATCACAATGAACCAGTGGTGGGTCAGAAAGGCAAATCCTGTTTTTGCAAGTGCACGCTGTGTGGAAGATTGGTAATTTCTTTCAAGGGCATAGCTTCTTAAAAACTTTGTGACTGCCTGCTGGGTGGCTATATTAATTGAATGGAGAGTCAAACAGTAATAATTGGGATAAAATGCAAACATCAAAGCTTTGTTGAATTAAGGGAAGAAATACTAGAAAGTTGTGGCAGATGATGTCCACCAAAAACTTAAATGCATAAAATTTTTTAATGAGATATAAGTTCAGATAGGAGAATGAACTAACAACAGAACCTAGGAGAGTTGTTGCCTTTAAATCGAAAGGGAGAGGAGAATTGGTGAGAGGCTTGTTTTAGAGAGGGCCTGGGGCCTCAGTGGACATAATATGATTGGTTAATTGAGAAAAATATGGATTATAAGGTTATCAAAAGCTTTGAATTAACTCATAAAATATGTAATATTACCATTCTTGTAACATGCAAATTATAAATTAATGGTTAACTTTAACCAAATTCTGGTATAAAACATCCCTGCAGCCAGCTCCATCAGATTTTTTTACAATGGGTAAACCATTAGTGTAGACTCTGAATTAGATTAAATAACTTGGACTATCAATATGCAATTATAAAAACTCCATAACTAGTGAATCAATCCAATTTTAAAGACCCATTATAGACTGATTGTGACTTTAAACGAATTTGAGCATATTCTAGGGATTTTATAGACGGAATGGGTGCGGAAGAGCCCCAGGGTCTTTCTGCTAGCCTCTGGATTGCATTTCCTTTTTACAAACCCCTTTGTTATTTTTACCAAGAAAAGAATATTAAATTGGGGGAAAAGATGTAGGATACATGGTATCCAGGGCAGTAATATAACAATTTTCTACAAGATAACTAAGTCACTCAACTGAGAAAAGGGATTTTATGGCACCTTAGGTCACTATTATTATTTTTGCCCATATTCCCAGACAACTAGATTACAAGAGTTCACTAGGGAAAAGTTCCCTATAGCGAAGTGAATTGGATATCATTTAACTCTGATTTCAGGGTAACAATGTTTGGGGGATTAAGGTAATTTTATTGTGTTGGATTCATCAGGGATCAATCCAGGTAAATGGTTAAGATATTGTCAGGCAGAGTTGCTGACGAAATGGGGCATTGATAGTTGATCAATGTTTAGCTATCAGGTGTACCAATTGGGATCAGTTGTTTTATCGCTGACTGATTGGGAATTTAAGGATCAAGTTGTGAGGCAACTGATGCTGCTTGCAACTAGTAAATGATCAGTTGGTTCATGACCTGATTAATGGGTAACAAGTCCCATTACCTAAGCAGGTCGCTTGCCAAATATGGTTGGTTTACTGGGATTGAGAGGAAAAATGTTAAGGACACATTTTCTAACTCTTCCCATTTTAGGTCTCAAGGATGTCCAATGACAGAATCCTAGCCAGGATTGGGAAGACCATCGCTGATGAGATGATGATGGGTAATTTATCGGCAATAGCTGCCGTTTCATCTATGAGATGCCAACCTTGGGTTGCGCCAAATTCCCACTATAAATTCCCCTAAGAATTCACTTAATAAAATACACACTTTACCAGTAATTAGTATAATACAAGATATATTTTACCAGAATCCATATCAAGTTCTATTCTTCTTCAAGGAAATTATTGCTGTGTGCTTTAATTAGAGACCCTTTAGGATAAAGATTAAGGATCTGAGCGTCTATCCAGAGAAGAAAAGCAGAGCTGAACCAGTATTGCTGCATACTGTGTGTCATCAGAGAGAAGCTGTAAACGAGGATCTGAGCATGAATCAAGTTAGGCGTTATAAGGGAATGGGTCCCTATTGAGGACATCTTATGTATTTTGAGGAGAAATATCAGTCAAGCTTTGGACCCAATACTAGTGCTTTATTCAACTAAGGATATTAGTATTCATACTATTATTAATTGACTATATATTACTATCAGACAACGCGGAGAATTACACAACACTGTACCTATGTAGTTAAGTAATTTAAGGGTTATCAGCTATGAACACTTAATGAAACCCATAAATTTTAACAATTGGTGCTCACTATAGGGGTGTAGTTGAGTAAGATACTAGGACACTATATCATCTAAGGACAAAATACAAAAAATTTGGATGGAGTTGGCAACTATCAACCAGAACGCCTTGGATTCAGCGGATCATTGAGAATTTTCTGCCTTAGAGGAGAGAGCTACCAAGGTTGAGGAAGGGGTCAAGAATGTCGCTAGTTTCAGAAATGAGTTACTTGGAAAAGTAACATCATTGAAGAAAAAATAAGGAGATTTAGTTTGAGAAGTCTTGTTCTTGAAAATGGAGCGTGAAGTGGATCACATTCAAATAAGAGCATTCAATGCAGATATAGAGTGATTGATTAAGCAAGTCGAGGAGTTGAAGACTCACAAATGTGAAGTTGAGCCATATGTGACAACTGATGCCAAAGAAAAATTTCTACAGACTCCAGTGGTAAAGATGACTTTTAAGAAATATGATGCCCACTTTCACAGCCATTTTTAAGATGACGCCTGAAATTACTCCTCAAGTGAGCTGAGTAGCTGAACCAAGAGAGAAGGCTAGAGGAACCTCGGAAGAATTTAAAGTGACACCAAAATTACCTACTTTCCATCATAATAACGCCCCTGCATTTTTCTAATTATCTGATATGACAATTTTCATATATATCAATTGTCAAAAGTCTTTGACAATGATGAATTTCCTGAATACCAATTGTCAGAACCTAGAGTTGCCCCATCTATAGGGGAAAGATGGTCTTACTTAGAAGCCAAGATGGCCATTATAAAGGAATTTGGAAGTCCCAAACAAATGTCAAATTGCAAGCAAGAATTCATGGTCATTTAATTCCAGAAGGATGAATCCTTAGCAAGTTTCTCCAATCGTTTTCACTAAGAATTGCAGATTTTGGTTGAGGAAAAAGTGCTGGATGATTTTGATGCTTGGATCTTACTACAAGCAGCCCTTTGGCCCTATCACAATTTTCATCAAATGATGTTTTCCAGCTTTGCAATGGAGATTACTACCTCTCAGATGGTGGATCATTTGAAAATATTGGGAGCTACCTTTGATGCTCCAAATAAGTGTCAAATCTAATCCAGTATGAAATTCGAATTCCATGAAGGGGTCTGAGGGCGCTAAGGAGTTGAATAACCAAACCATGCCAGGAAATAAGCCCAAAGAGCTAAATGGATCAATAATAAGGAAAAAGACTGTTACAAGTGCGGAGGAAAAGGGAATTTTGCTGTTCATTGCAAGAAACCTAAAGAACAGAATAGCGTGGTCCAAGTGAAAGAGTCTAAATCTGCACAGGAGTCAGGAAAAGGGCCCACAGCCTAGATGGGGAACTGTCTAGAGCTGCGAAAAAACCTGTTCCTCCTGATATTATGCATGAAGAAATTGACATTAGTGATCTGTTCATTGATGATGATGCTCAGGATCAGCTATATCAAGTGGTCAATTTAGATGTGAACTTGTTAACAAGATCCAGAGCAAAGGGGATTGACCCCAAGATAAATAAGGAAGTTGCTCGCCGTATGTGTGACAACTGATGGACAAGATTTGAGCTGCAGATAATCCAGAGGAATTGACCAAATTCAAATTTGATGAGGCAAACCTGTAAATCCCCCTTAGCACAATTAAGGAATTGTTTGCTGATCTATTGGCACATTTAATTCACACCCTCAACTTGGCTAATAATGCTGCTATAAACTCAGTAAATACTATTTTACAATACTCTAAGTGTATGTATATAGGTATACAAGTTAATTGAGTGTGGGTGAGGGCGATAGTTGACAGTGAAGCACCCATCAACATCCTTTTGACCTTGCTGATGAAGAGGATGAAGATCTTACCCAATTTAAAACACAAGAAATAATATGGGACAGCCAGGCTGAATACCACCATCTTATGTGGAGCATATAGCGCTCTACCACTTTGATTTTTACTTGGTGGTATCCACTCCAGCAATAGTTTTAGCAAACCAAAACTACAATATTCTGATCAGGACAGAGTTTCTACAATAATATGGAGTTAAATGTAACTTTGAGGATAATATGTTGACCATATTGGGTCAGACGTTACCATTGGTTTATCAAAAGGATGGGCAAGCTCCACTGAGTAGGAGAAATAACTTTATCAACCTGATCTACAATGATGGCATTGGTCCAATTCAATACCAACTAGCTTCCAGAAGCAACGAGAAATGATGATGAAATCCTAGAAAATTGGGAATTCTGCTTAGGATCAAGAGTTCAAGAACCATACTGTTGGGATCGCAGATAATAGTCAACACGGGGTTGACATTGGAGATACCAGAGCTGCTGTATGGGGAAGTTGGGAGCCCCTGGAAGAAGTCCAGAGTAAAGACTTGGGTGGTTCCTTGAATAATTATGCTGGCAATGGAGAAATTTGAGTTCTCCTAGCGAATTTGAGTGAAAAGCCAATGAAGATTGAGAAAAAACAGATCATCACATCTGTTCACCTAATCCTGACAGCTAATTTGAGGAAATTCCATGATTTTGGGGCCCTTGATGAAATGGGATTACCAGCTGGGGTAACCAAAAATATCAATTATTGGTCAATTGAGAGCAACTCGTTGATCTGATGGACAGACACCAAGAGGAGGTGCTTGAGTTATTTTGAAAAGTATCAGGAAGTATTTACTCAGGATGACCATGTTTTTGGGATGCGTGAGAGATGTACTCCACAAGGTCAATACTGGTGAAAATTTGCCAATAAGAATGAGACCAATTCAAAATTTGCAGGCATCTGAAGTGGTAGTAGAGGAAGAAATCAGCATACTAATGAAGCATGGGCTTCTAGTTCTATTTTGAGTCCCTGAGTAAGCCCTATCCTTATTGTAAAGAAGAAGAAAAGCTCTAATTGGGTAATGATCAATTATCAGAAGCAGAACAAAATTATGAAGAATGATTTGTACCCACTACCAAGAAATAATGATGCGCTATATCAATTTGGAGAAGCGAATTATTTCTCCCCAATGGATCTAATATTAGAATATTGACAAATCGATTTGCCAAGAGAAGACCAAGAAAAATGCGCGATTATTACTGAACAGGGGCTTTATCAACTGTTGAGGATGCCCTCAGGGTCTGTGCAATGCGCCTGCGACGTTCCAGAGGGCCATGGACGCTATACAAAATGACTTGAAGTTGTCATGAGTCCAGGTGTACTTGGATGATATAAATGTGTTCAGTAGGACATTTACTGACCATTTGAACCACTTGGAGAAATTTTTCAAGTGACTATCCGTGGCCAAACTGAAGATTAATCCAAGAAAGTTTCACTTCTTCAAGAAAGATTTAGAATATCTGGGATTTATAATCAACTCCAGTAGACTGCAGCTGCAAGCCCAGAAGATTGAAGCCATAGAGCGTATGACTGTGCTTAAGAGAGTCCAAAATATCAAAGTGTTCCTTGTAATGGTCAGATACTATATAAGATTCATTAAGGATTTTGCAAGAATCGCTGAGACCCTCTTCCATTTGCTGAAGGATCTGAAGATAGGATTCGTTTGTAGTGAAGAGGCCCTGGCAAAAGTAGATGCTACCAGCACTGCAAAGTTTAATCTAGATCAAGTAGTATACCAACATGGATGCCCGCAGGTCCTGCTGAGTGACAATAGAATGAATTTAATTTCTCATGTGAGACCACAATTAAATGAAATATGGGGATCTGAGGAGTCATGTCTGTACCCTACCAGCTGGAGATGAACGGAGTGGTAGAACGAGTCAATGGGACGCTGGCCATGACGCTGAGGAAGCTGGTTGCAGAAAGAACTTCTGTGTGGGGAATATACCTTATTTTGGTGATATTTTCCTACAATATATGTCATCATATGGTAACAGGAAAAACACCATTTGCTTTGCTATATGGAAGGAAGGCCGCATTGCTGCCAATTTTATATTCAGTGGTGGAACCAACATCAGGGATGAGTGTCAAGCAGTACCTGAACCGATTGACAGATATCTTGATCTAAATAAAATCACAAGAATTTGATACAACTTTTAAAAAAAGTTTTGAGCAGAAGTGATGGATGATAAGAACTGACTGGCTTATCAGAATAATAAATAGCCAAACGAGTTGCCTATTGTGATATGCATGGTTTCAGGAGAAGAAAAAAGTTGGTTGCATTGTGTTCAGGTCCATTTGAGATTATCATCAAATGGTGATGGACGCCTACTCCATCAAGAATTTTTGGATGGAAGAATAGTAAATTAAGTCCATGGTAAGAATTTAAAGCGGTGGATTGATGAAAATAATAATGAAAAAGAGTTCCTAAAGGACTGTAAACCATTGGATTTGGTTATCTCTAATAATTTTATTTAAGTCCAAAAAAAGGACTGCTGAACCAAACTAGATGGTTAAGTCTTAAAAAGTAAGACCTCTGAAACATAGAAAACTGATAGATCTAAGTATACCTAGTAACCAATTTGGGGGAATAAAATAAAAAGATGGACCGCTGAACTGAGAAAAGGTCAAGTCCCATAAAAAAGAATGATAAAAATATTTAAAATTACTTTATTAAAAATGTATACAAAAAAGATATATTTTTATAATTTATATCTTTATTGTTATCCTCAACTTGAGGATGATTCCGCCTATGTTGCCTCTTGGGGGAGGGTGGATGGATCACAGTAGGAGTAAACAGCCCATTAAAATCCATGTGAGATCAGATGCTAGCAAGGGCTAGACCTACTAGAAATTAAGTCTGTTGAGTGGATGCTGATACCTGCGAGAAAACAACTAAGGGAAGAAAGATAGAAATGTAAGAACATGCCAAACGTGGTGCCCCATATCAGGGAGGGAAGCAGAAGAACAAGAAGAGGCAATTAAAGAATAACCCTGAGTAATCCTGATATAGACCAGAGCCAGAAGATTGGTCTTGTCGCCTGTTGATGGGCTTTGTCAAGAACATTGGACTTATGGCTGGCTTTGAGCAAGGGATACTAGGTGGGGGTTGCCAAATCATGCCCCTTATTAAAGCCATCAGCGGAAGATACTGATGGGATGTGCCAGATATGAGATAGTCGTGCACGGAATGAATGGCATCCTGAAGACAACGACTACAAGCTTCTTGGAAGTGGAAGCAGAATGAGCGATGAAAGCCAGGAGTGGCTGGAAGCTTCGTGGCCCAACTTCAAAGAACTTTGCTGGCAAAGCGAAGAGCACAGGCTGCAACGTCTCAATCTAAAATGTTTTCAAGATCAAAGGGGTTCAGAGCTATGGACAAAGCCTTGGTTAATTGAGCCCTCAATTCTGCATAAGGGAGTTCGTAATGTTCACTGTTTCAAATGTCTAGTTTGGTGGCCAAAACAGCTGGCTTGTAATACTGGCCAAGTTGGAAAGAGAACTCTGTAAGCAAGTATGATAGTGAGGAATGAACAATTGAGAGCGGATGGCATTGTTTCAAGAGTTTTGATAATGATGGTAGGGGAGTCTGTGAATGGAGCCAAATCCAGGAGAGTTTTAAAATCTAACTCAGGAATTGATGACAGAGGAATGATTGGTCGTGATTCATTTGAGACAATTGCTAACATGGTTTCGTTGGGGTTAGTTACCATTTCTGGTAATTCCAAGGAAGGACTGACCATGAGTACTTGACAGATATTATGAGTTTTGGAAGGGCATAGAAGAGGTTCTGGCGCACAGATTGACTCATCAGCTGGAAGAGCTGAAGGTCTTTATTGGACATTCTATTAAGCGGCTGTTGATACCAAGACTCTGAATTCAATATATAAGCTGGATGAGAGGGGGATGTCGGACTTATATGATAGTCAACATTATGCACTATAGAATCAGTTAAGCTCCAATTTTGGGGAAATTAATCTCAAAAAATAATGGGATAAGCTCTCCAGGGAAGAATTAAGAATGATATGAGCCAAGAGGTTACTACAAGAAAATAACAAAGGCAATTATTAATAAGCATTCTTAACTAAGTCATGAAACAAACATTGACTGTAAGAATCTCCTGTTGAGGATGAGGAGAAAATCAGGAAATTGAGGACGCCAGACCAAGAATCCTGTATATGACAGCAGGTCATATGCCATGATGGGGGGAATTGGTCCTAGGATTAATATCATCACAAGTAAATCGATCAGCCCAGCACAACAGAAGGTTATGTGACCATGCTCTGAGAAGGCAGTAACAAGGAGGAAGAGTAAGAGAGCTACATGCCAAAGGTCATCCCGAGCAGCATTGAGTACTGATCAAACATAACCGACTTGAACAAAAGAAGTATTTGACCAAGTTCCAAAGTGGTATTCTCCTGTACAAACCTTTTTTTCGCTGGAAATCTAGGAAAGTGGGGGGATGTGTTGAGATTTTTGACCATATTCCCGAACAACTAAATTACCAGGGTTGCTAGGGGATAATTCCCTGTAGCGAAGTGAATTAGATATCAGTTGACCCTAATTTTGGGGTAACAATGTTTAAAGGATTTCAGGTACTTTCCTGGGTCAGATCCATCAGGGATCAATCCTGGTGAATGCTCAAGATCTCATCAGGAAGTGTTGCTGCTGAAATGGGGAGTCTGAAAGTTGATTATGATCAACTATCAGGTGTACCAATTGTGATTATCATGATTAATTGAAGACTGATTGGATATTTAAAGATCAAGTTGCAAGGCAAGTGATGCCACCTGCAACTAGTGAATCAATCAGTTGGTTTTCAACCTGTCTTAATTTTTAACAATTTACAAATACTTAAGCAGGTTACTTGCCAAATATGGTTGGTATGATGGGATTGAGGGAAATGTTAGGGACACATTTTCTGACTCTTCCCAGTTTAGGTCTCAAGAATGTCCAAAAATGGAATCCTAGCCAGGATTGGGAAGACTATCTCTGATGAGATGACAATAGGTAATTCAATGGCAACGGCTGTGTTTCATCAAAGTGTGCCAACTGAGGGTTGAGTGCCAAGTTCCCACTAAATCCCCCTAAGAATTCACTTAATAAAAACACAAACTTTACCAGTAATTAGTATAAAACAAGATATACTTTACCAGAATACATTTCTACTTCTATTCTTCATAAAGGAAATTATTGATGTGTGCTTTAATTGCAGACTCTTTAGGATATAGAGTAAGGATCTGAGTGTGGATCCAGAGAAGAGAAGAAAAGCTAAGCTGAATCAGGGATTGCTGCATACTGTGTGTCATCAGAGAGAAGCTGTAAACGAGGATCTGAGCATGGATCAAGTTAGGCGGTATAAGGTAACAAATCCCTATTGAGGACATATTAAGTATTTTGAGGAGCTTACTGGTCAAGTGTTGGACCCAATACTAGTGCTTTATTCAACTATGGATATAAGTCTTCATATATTATCAATTGACTATATAAACTATCAGACAACGCTGAGAATTGCACAACAGTGAGCCTGTGCATTTAATTAATTTAGGAGTTATCATCTGTGAACAATTAACAAAACCCGTAAATTTTAACAGTCCTTATACACTGGTATTAATGCTGGTTACAATCTAAATATAAGGTTCTACTTCCAGATTTACATTATCCTTTACATATAAAATAAGAAGGATCCCTCCGCCTAAGGCAGGAACCAGGAAGTATTATTTGTGGATATCTGGAAAATTGATGACCATATTAGCAGCAATATTCCAGGGTGGGTGAGGAGCCTCTGGATAAGAGGTATGGAAGTCCTCTACCAACTCCTTGCAATTCAAGCAATCTTGATATTAACCAACTGTTCTAATAGGAAGGATATACCTTACAATCTATGAGATACTTGACTGAACAACAGAATTTACAAGAGGTCAGAATTGCTTCTACCTCTACCTTTTGTGAGTTCACAACAATAATGGGATTAGGGAAGTTTAATTTGTAAACTTTTTAGTTATCTGCACAGGTTCTGACTATGATATTATAGTAAATAAGGTTGCTAATTATAGGTAAAATTGCTATCAACTTTTCTACATAAGTGGTTTTAACCCAACTAAGGTATAATCTTACTGAATTAGATAGAATATATAAGGGTAATTGATCCTTCTGATTTCTTCATAATAATTAAAATATATAATAAATTTTTTAGAAGATAAAGATCTATAATCTGTCTTATTTAATTTATCATGGGATTTATATAGGGAGGTGGCGCTAAACCATTTAGTTAACACCTTATTATCTATGGCATAAATTACCAATAATCTTACCTAAAGAATTATATTAACTATGAGTAACTATTTGGTTATCAATCTCTAATTAACGTTCATTATCAAATAGATTATAAACCTTCCTAGGTCAGTTCCTCTAATACCGCATTCCATTATCTTTAATCACCTCAGTAGATTAGCCACTACAAGTTGATGACCATATTTAGATAATGGAACTATTACCTATTTTTAGTATGCCTTTTCACCCGGACTAATCTACTAAATACTGCTAAGACAAGCGCTATCAACGCTTCAGTAACTTCAACCATCCTTATCAATTAGTGATTTAACTCAATTGCTATTCATAGGGAATTCAGATGTTAGTTTGATACGCCAACAACTTAATTTACTTAATATTGTTGGGAATCATCCCTGGAAAACTAATAATTGTGAGTTACTATTGGAATTTAGTCCCATTAGTAACATTTTACTAATGATTTATCAGAAAATAACTCAAATCAATATTATCGGGTATTGATGACTCCAAAATGCATCAAGATTATTACATCATAAGACATCCAAGATATGACAAGATAGAATGGAAGGATAGCTGGATGATTTGGACATACAAAAATTCCACACATCCCCAGCTTGAGCAAATATTTAGTGATAACATCCTTGGAGATCCAAAAATTCACGTTTTCTTCATTCTTTGACATTTGCTTCTTTTCTCATAACTTTGCTTGGGTTCAGAAATTGGCCTGTTAAGCATCCATGCTTATTTTTATCTTGATAATCCACCATTATATTGGTAGTGAATACCCCTTCCCCTAGAGATGTTGTAGATAGGAACTATCCCACAACAATGGCACTAAGAAAAAAATATAATGATCAGACGCAATTTGATAAAATTTTTATAGCTTTAAATATATAATTTTCATAAAAAATTTAAATTTAAAGGACCTCTTTTTATTTTTTCATTTCCAATGTTTCAGTATATTTACTATGAGCCCTATTAATAGCATGGCTATTGGTGAAATTTTTGAACAAATAGGGATCCGTTGCTATTTAAGTTATAATATTTAAAGGGACCAAACTAAAAGGTAACTAATATATCTATTTAGTTTAATCAATGCATATTTCAATATGTACTCTTTAACAAACAATTTATTTAATAAGAGCCAGTCAGTTCTGGTCATCCAATTGCTTTACTTGGATTTTCTTCTTCAAAGTATTTTCAAATTCTTGAGATTTTAAATTGATTAAAATAATAGTCAATTGATCTGGGTATTGTTCAGGGCTTATTCACGTGGCTGGTTCTAACACTGAGTATAAGATTGGTAACAATGAAGCCTTTCTCCTATATAACTGTTTAAACAGCAATTTGCCATTAGCCACAAAATAACTGATATTGTAAGCGCATGTAACCAAACTTACATAAGATGTCCAGGCTAAGTTTTTGCTAAAACAATCTTAACGTTGTTTTGAGGGTACCATTCACTTTTTCCACTAATTAAATTGTCCCAGTCTAGTATGGTATAGATACCACTCCTCTGATACCCATTGATTTGTTTAATCTGGTTATATGAAAGAAGTAAAATTGGTTTTATTGTTGCTAAGCGGCACTTTTGGACATCTGTGTAGCAGATTATTTTGAACCAAAATGGATTTGTCAGTATTGGCAGCATCTACTTGAATCAAGGCTTTAGTTCCATCATCTTATTAACTGGTCAATCGCAACAACAATATATTTTACTCCTCTTGTACTGACATTTGTTATTCCATTACATCAATTGACACCATGTGCCAAACAGACCTAGGGAGCATTAGCCAATATTTTGTCACCTTCTAATGTGACTTTATATCTGGCATTACACGCAACAGGATAAGTAGTCAGCCACATTGTAGTTTTATGATTCCCAGTAGTAATAATGGTGAAGGTGGCCAACGTTTTTCTCAGGCCAACATGTCCTATGACCTTATGTTCTGCTTTGATTATGACATGTTGATGCAATGATTTTAGGAATAAAATACATTTTTTTATTAATAATCTTGTAAGGTTGTCCGTTTTTTATTTCCATACTTTCCATTACCCTTCTTAGCGCTTTCTGAATTTATTGAGGCTCTTCATCTTTTCTGCCTTTGAGCATCCAATGGAAAAGTTCATTTCTTGTTGTTACATGACATGAATAGCAGTCTTTCATGATAATCCATCAGCATTCTAATGAATTGCTTCTGCTCTACAAACAATCTCAAAGAGTAGGCTTGCAACTTCTAAGACCATCTGGTCAATATTCCTTTTAGTTTTCTTTTAAAAACTTATAACCAGCGTAGGAAAAAATGGTAAATAACAACCTTGGAGTTCATCCCATGCACATTAACTCAAATTTTTTTGCACGCTTATATTACTTCCAGACATTCCCATTCTTTTATAATATAGTTCCTCTTAGCAGGTAATAATGTACAACTGTCACATGCTGCTGGATGTTCATTCCCTTTGTCAGCATCTAGAATTAGAATGGCACCAATCATTGCAGTGATGTATCTAATTAAATTATGAATAGACAGTTAGAATTAGGATAGTTTAAATGGGATAAACATTAGAATTTACTTTAATTTTAAATGAGATTTGGGCTTCTTCATTCACTCAGATTCCATGTTTGGTTCTTTTAAAAAAATGAAACAATGGCTTAGAAATATGCACAAAGTTCATTATAAATGAATATAGTACCAAACAATTGTCATAAAGTCTTTTACATCCTTAATGCTCTTTGGACTGAAAAATTGTTTGATAGCTAGCACTTTCTGCTTTTGCAGATGTAATCATTAAAAGTTTGCAACAAATATCAGGCATTCAGACTCTTTCTTGAAGTGGCATTTTATTGATTTTGCATTTATATTGGCAGCTTCCAACTTCTTGAACACTTCTCTGAAATACTCTGGGTAATCCTTAAATATCCAGCTAAAATGTTGTTATTGTCCAAATACACTATAATGCACAACAAAACAAATAATCCATGTGGGATAATGGCCTTTGAAATGTATCTGGCGCGTTACAAAGCCCATACAGCATCCTAGTCAGCTGGTACATTCCTTATGCAGTTAATATCGCACATTTTTCCTGGTATTCCTTTGACAACCCTATCTGCCAGTATCCTGAGCTCAGGTCCATAGCGGCGAAAAATATTCTTCACCCAGATGGTCTAACGCGTCATCTATTCTAAACAAAGGGTAGGAGTCCTTTTTTAATAACTATTTTTAAACAGCTTTAGTCAAACAATATCAGATTAGATATGTCTTTCTTCTTTACTATCATTATTAGACTAGTCCATAAATTTGAAGATGGCACATGAAGCCATGATAAAAAAAACTTGTTGATTTTGTCTGCAACCACAGCTTTGTCAGCCTTCAATATTCAAATTAGTTTCATTTGTATCAGTTTAAATTTCCCAGTATTGACATTATGAATCTAGTTTATCGCACATCTAAGGTTGTGATCATTGTGGGAGAGTATTACCTGATAATTTTCAAATAACTAATTACTTCTTCCTGGTGAGACTCCATTAATTTGGCCAGTTGGTCATGATCCACCAATATGTTAATACTTTCAATAGGACTTTCTGGTATTCCAATTAAAATAACTTCCCAAAAATTAATAAATTTGATAATTTAAGTTATTAGGAATCAAGGCGAGTGCAAAGGTTTAATTCTTTACCACCCAAACTGGATCTCGTCCCATATTGTCTTATAGCACTCAAATCTCTTTTTTTTAGTACTAGATGGTACAACCCAAGGCACTCAAATCTCTTTGTGACCTGGGATCAGGATCTCAGGAGCTACCAAGGGTACAATCCTGGACAATCTACACAGCTTCAATATAAGCATATAATGTTTCTCAGGAAATTCCAAAATATTTTAATGTTAACCACCAACTTTAATCCCAGTGGAACAATAGTTGATCTTGCCCTTAATGGTATTCCTCAGTTCTCATTGATCTGAGTCATCATTCTATTGTTTTTCTCTTGAATTGTTTGTGTTGTGTTGGAATAATGTCATCCTTATAAATTAAAATTACAAACGTGTTCTTTGTCTACTGAATTTATCTTTTTAGCTGGTAGACTAAAGGCAACTTAGGATCTAAAATGGTCAAGAAAATTTCTTCAAAACTATATTTAACGCAATATTTCTTATGGAATTCTGTCCCAGTAAGGATGTCACAATTCTGATTTAGTAATATAGTATAAGGCGCCAAAACAACCAACATTCTAAACCAGAGTGATGGTGTGCTATAGACTCCAAAGAAAGAATTATATAATGGCCAACCATCCCATATTCCTTCTTGTTTTCCAGATCTGGCAAAATCTTCATTTGTTTCACCTATTTGGTTGAAAAAATTTAATGGGTGCCCCACTATCAGTTATTTCTCTCACTTTGACTTGATAACCCAATATATCCGCATATTTACATTTAAATAATTGTAATATAGTAAATACTAAGTGAATAGTGACATCAGATGGCAAGTCTATTATAGGAATCAATTTAGTTGACTTATATAAAAGGAATCCTTTATTCTTAGAAATAGTGATGAATAGATTGACATTTTCAAGCTTCATCTTAAGAAACTTGTCATCCCTTTTGGTATTACTTTCTTTCTTGAATAGCTGTATTACATATAGTCAAGTAACCTCCTTAATTAATTCTAATTCAATAATCTTTTTCATTAGCTCTGGTAGTGGCATGAATATTTGGGTTGACTACTTGATACAGAGGGTCTGAAAAAACATCATTCACAAACAGATTGAAGGTATCTATTTCCTATAGAGGCATATCTAATGGAACTGGGCTATCTGCAGTCTAGATTGTTCCTTATATAGACCTCAGAGCCTTTTCTAATTCCTTAATGGCTTTTTTTTATCTTGATGACAAACCAGATTACCCTGTTCCTTGGTGGTTTGTACCAGCATTAATAGACATAATGTCCTATTTTTTCACATTTATTACATACATTCGTGGCTTATTATTCATCCTTTATTATTCTTATGTATTTTCCTCACTTGCATATAGTTCATTAAATTTTTATTTTGTTAATTAGATTTAACTAAATTTTGAGTGCATGATGTGAGACTAGTCTTGATGCTTTGGTTGGGGGCATCAAAAGTTGAGCCTAACAACTTAAGATATTCTTAATTTGCGAGGTTGAAGTCTTATTGATCATATAATCTCTTTCTGCTAAGCATCACTTTTTGAAAATCAATTCAGCCTGAAATTTAGCTCCACTAAAGAGATTTACGAAAACTATTAGCAAATATGGCGGGAAACCCTGCAAAAGAACCCGCAGGCTATGCCAAACGAGCCAGCACCACCCCCAAATGAAGCAACCCTCAGTTACCCACCTCAGGGTCAACCAGAATCACCCGCTCTCAAGCAGCAGTCATGAAAGCAGGCACCACCCCCCAACCTGGAGCTACTCCAACTAGCGCCAGTTCACCTGATCGCACTTCTGCAACCTGCACGCCTAACAGCTCTGTGTGTGCTGCCTCCCACCAACCCGCTGGGCCCCCTCCAACCAAGGAGGCCATCACCCACGCTGTTTTAATGGCGTCTGCTCAGTTGAATGCAACTCAGCCCATCCAGACATTCACCTCCCCCATTGTGTCAGCTAATTCAGCCCCATCTATTATTGCTGACACCGTGTTTCTGGCTCCCTCCATGAGGGGCGATACCCAGCTACCTGGCCCCCAAATCCTCAGATGTAAGGTTGGATTAGCCGCACATTCTGGTTCACTAAGCACCAAATTGGGACAATCTACTCTTCCCAATGAGGATTCAAATGGTTCGGATTTTGGAACTTCACACCAGTTCCAATCTCATCCGTCCCATTTAAACCCCGTAATTGGCACTTCTCAAGTCGGCACTTTATCGCAATATGCTGAAAACGACCAATTCACTAATCAGCCAATGAGTTTTGCCCACGAAATCATAGCAAACACTCGGGCTGAATTTACCCAAATAGATTGGGATGGTGATGAAACATCTCCCTCCTCCCAATTGGCTGGAGTTAATTCCAATCTGGATGGGACTCCCCAATTTAGCGAGGCCCAACAATCACCTGGCCCCCAAACCCTCGGATGTAAGGTTGGATTAGCCGCACATTCTGGTTCACTAAGCACCAAATTGGGACAATCTACTCTTCCCAATGGGGATTTAAATGGTTCAGATTTTGGAACTTCACACCAGTTTAAATCTCACCCGTCCCATTTAAACCCCATAATCGGCACTTCTCAAGTCGGCACTTTATCTCAATATGCTGAAAACGACCAATTCACCAATCAGCCAGTGAGTTTTGCCCACAAAATCACAGCAAATACTCGGGCTGAATTTACCCAAATAGATTGGGATGGTGATGAAACATCTCCCTCCTCCCAACTGGCTGGAGTTAATTCCAATCTGGATGGGCCTCCCCAATTTAGCGAGGCCCAACAAACCGCCCCTCAATTTAATATGACGCCAGCAACTGCTGTAACATTCCAGAAACAAGGGAACTCCGCAAACTTGTCCAAACCAACAGCTCACACTCAATCTGCAATTGCAGCCCAAAGCAAACACAAACGTACCAAAGGAGCCACTGGGGCGTGGCAAAAACCTCTGGCACCAACGCTACCCAAAGCTGATCCCTGCGAAGTGGCATTTATTGCTGATGTTAAGAAGAAATGGGCCGAAACTAGAGCGCAAAAAGCTCTACCTCGCTCAACCCTCTCCCACGCAATTCGCCTTTATTATGGGCATAACCCTGTTGAATTCTATACAGAGGATTACTTCTCATACTTTGCAGCAATTACGGAGACATTCCCTATTAACACCACCATCCATGAATCAGTGGAGGGCCACTACATCGATGTGGGCTTCACTGAAGCTGCCCTTGCTGACCATGCTGCCACCCTCCAGGTCATTATTCCACGCGGATCTCTTCGCATCTCCCGCACACGCTCTCACCTGGAGAAAATTTCATGGGTTACTTTTTCCAACCTACCAACGACTGTTGATCCTGAGTCTCTTAAACTGGCACTCCATCGTGGTTTAATGGAGTTTGGGTCTGTTCTTTCAGTGGACTTTAGCGTCCCCTCTTACTATGCTCCCACTTAAAGAGCTCGCACTGCTAGGGCGTCATTCATCCCCTCCCCCACTGTATCCCGTAACATTGAGGTTATTCCTCGTGTGGCGGTAGTTGGGGCATGCCCTGAGATCTTTTTTGTCGACCCTGATCAGGCGCGCCCCCGGTGTTCATGGTGTAACGCCCTTGGACACTTGTATAGTGGCTGCACAGCTCGAAAACAAGCCCTCTTAGCCACCACCCAGGGGCCTAAACCAGGCCAAAAACGATCCCACATGGCTGCAGCAGCAATTCCTCAACCCACACAATGGGTTCCCGTTCAAGACCTGTCCCCTGAGGCCTTACGCCTAGCAGTTGAAACAGCTAACCCCACTATTGGTGTGGGATACCTTCGCGCTCATGCCCCCCTTCCAATGGGCACCCCCTCCAATCTCCCAGAGTCAACTCCCTCTCTCACCAAGCGCAAGGCATCTCCCACAGGGTGCCCCTCGTCAGCCACCCCCACTCAGGGCTCCGCGGCACCCCCACCAACCTCCACCAGCGATTTATCGCATCAGCCCTCAGCTCCCAATGGAGCTATGCCCACCAGCATGGACTGGCAACTCGCGGCCTGCGGTAGAAGTGCTACCTCAAAGAGTCCTACCCCAACCCCACAGTCCATTTCGCGCGGATCCTTTGAAGTGTTGGAGGAAGTGAATATGGACTCAGACTCATCAAATGGGACACCGCGGAGGTCACCATTGAGCACCCTCAGGTCCTTCCCCTGCAACGGAGCGGGGGCAGCATCCTAGGATGGCTTACTGGGTCCTCCGCCCCCCACCCTCTCCTTCCCCTCAGAACCCTCGACGCTCCTCAAGGATTGCAGCTAATAGTCAAGCTAAAGGACTCAAAACTAGCCGCCTCACAGCAGCAGGTTTAAGCGCTGGCAACCCCCCAGGACATGGAGGGGAACAGCTATGAGTCCCCATGGCAGCACCCTGGCCCTGCAATCCATCAACGCAAATGGGTTGTGGGACTTTAAGCGGAGAGCCCGCCTCCTCCAAAACTTCAGGTCAGCACAAATTGACATCGCTGCTGTCCAGGAGCCCAATATCCTCCCCCACGAACAATCTGCATGGAATGAACAGTATGGAGGCAACTCCTTCTGGACAAACCATGCCGCCCTTATTGTTTTGAATCCCCGGGTTAAAACCCATTCTTTTTCACAATATCTAGGTGGCCGCCTCATACTGGCCAAACTCACCACTCCTGACTTCTCCTTCTTCGCTGCAAGCATATACCTGCCTAATGCAGGTCAGGAGCAAAATCGGCTCTTGGAAGAGCTCCTCCAACTCAATCTCCCACGGAATACAGTCCTCTTAGGAGATTTCAACACAACCATAAGTCGCGTCCATGACTCTTACCCCCCGCAGCAAAGGAACGCCCTGGATCAAGTCGCCTCCAGGATTTCCTTCGCCTGAGTGGCTTTATAGATGCGCTTCCACCCTCCGCGTCTGGCCTAGGTTGCATGACTAGGATCCAGTATGATGGAGGAGCTTTCCAGTCAGCGTCACGCATAGATATGGCACTGATTGGCCCCCTGCTAATTGGCCGCGTCTCCTCTCCTATCTCTCGTGACAACCATCTGAGTGATCACAGGTCACTCACCGTTGTCCTCACCACCACACTTAGACCGTCGCGTAGGTTCTGGCCTAGGGTTGCCCCAGCTCTTCTCAACAACCCCTTCACTAAGGAGAAGCTGTCTATGACCATCCGGGAGACTCTCACCTCCCCCCACCCCACCTGCTTGACCACAAGGCTAGATGGGCGGTGACCAAGGAGGGCATCACCCGCGTTGCTTACAACTGTGCCAAAGCCCAGATGACTGCAGCTCGCGCCAGAGTCAAAAGGGCGGAAGCCAGAATCAGACATATAGAGCGAAACTGCCAGCCTTCGCCCTCTCCCAGATGGTTGGAAGACTGGGAAGCGGCGCAGGAAGCACTCCGCTTGGAGCTTACACTTCAGGAAGAACGGGCAGCAAACTTTACAACATCTCGTTACTATGCTCAATGGGAACGCCCCACCCGCTTCTTCTTTCAGAAACAGAAAGCCCGGTCAACAGCACAGGATATTACTGCACTGAAGATTGGCACTACAACCACTTCAGATAAGGAGGAAGTCACGCAGGAACTACACCGCTTCTACTCCAGCCTCTTCCATGCCACCCAGGTGGACCCATCGGACATCCAAGACTTCCTGTGGTGGGCTCCAGAGCCGCCCATTGACCCACGGGCTGATGAGGCTCTACTGGCGCCTATTTCCATCCAGGAGGTGATGGAAACCCTTCTGAAATCCCCACGGCTTAAAGCCCCAGGCCCAGACGGAATACCCTTTGAGGTGTACCTTCTGGAACCTGCAGTGATAGCCAGAACCCTCCGCGACCTCTTCGCTGCACTCTTGGTGAATGGCGAGGTCCTCCCCGACTCCAGAGGCTCAATCACGACCCTCATTCACAAGAAGTCAGACCGTGAGAACTTGGCGAACTGGCGCCCCATAGCGTTGATCAACACAGACCACAAGCTCTTCACGAAGCTTCTGGCCAACCGCATCACCAAATGGGTGTCACCTCGCCTCTCCCCATCCCAGTACGGTTTTATTCCGGGGAGGTCGTTATGGGACAACTATAATGACCTTCACGTGACTTTGACTGCTAACTCTCGTAAGGTGAATGGCTTTGTGGCTCTTCTGGATATGGAGAAAGCATATGATCGGGTAGCCTGGAAGTATATTGATGCTTCCCTGGCCCGCTTCCATCTCCCACCCACAGCTAGGCGCTGGATATCAGCGCTCTATGACCAGCTCCACACCAGAGTCCTGGCGCCAATGGGTCTTACAATGGCAGTACCAGTTGGACAAGGTCTCCGGCAAGGGGACCCCCTGAGCCCTATCCTTTTTAACATCACCCTTGACCCCCTCTTGGCCTCCTTACAGGACAAGCTAACAGGGATTCTGGTCCCAGGTAAAGCCCCCACACGCACCATGGCATTTGCAGATGACACTGCCATTGCATTTGGCTGCCCTGGGGATGTTGCCCTCGCTGCAGTGACCATTGAGAGGTACACCAAGGCGTCCAACGCCATGGTCAACACCTCCAAGACAACAGTTGTACAGGTCGGCTCCCCCACCTTCCCCCACCATTTGGTAATGAACCTGAGCGCGGTACCTTCCGTCACCTGGGCGTTCTCACCAACCAACAAGAAGTTGCGCTAAAAGACAATGAGGACTTGCTTCTTGCAGCAGTTAACTCCAGGATTGCCAGCTGGAACCGGCGGCACATCACCCCCAGGGTCGAGCTCTGATGGCCAATGTGTTCCTCCTCTCCAAAGTCTGGTTCCTAGCGCACGTCTGCCCATTCACAGATGCCTTTTATACGCGGCTCAATGTACTCCTCCGCTGTTGGATCTGGGGCTCAAACCATCCACCAATAGCCCTCTCAACCATTGCCCGACCCTGCAATGAAGGGGGCCTAGGGCTTCTGGACACGCGATCCCACGCCACCACAATCTTCCTGAAGTTCCTATGGCCGATTGTCTGCTGGGACGCGACCCCCATGCCCCAATGGGCGCCCGCCCTCCGCCAGTCAGTGTCAGCAGCTCTGGGTCTTCCTAGAGCATCTCTGACCTCACTAGGGGAGTGGCTCACAAACCACCCAGGCCATCGCCTAAAACCATCCTCATCCCCCTACTGGAACCAGGCTCTCCTTGCCCTGAAACGAGTAGGCGCGCGGATCCACCATGCCTTCCCATACAGAAGGGAAGGCCCTGGCCTCAGCCCACGTCGCCATGCAATTGTGCACAATGGACAAGTTGTCACAACTCGCCTCAACCCCCAAGATCGTCCTCCCATCCGCCCAAGACTCCTTGAGCTCCTCCCTCCCTCCGTGAGATTTGACCTTAAGGAATTGTGGAAGGACGTCTATCACCCCATCCTGTCAGCAAAGGTGTCCAACACCTTATGGAGAGTGCTCCACTGTTCATACAGGACAGGGGACCGGACTGGCCCTACCTTCCAGCACTGAAGCTGCCCCCGCTGTGTGGAGCCTATTGACTCCCACCTCCATCGTTTTTTCACCTGTCCAGGTGTCGCCGCATTTTGGCCAAAGGCCCGCGCGCTCCTCCATGCTCAGCCCTGGTCTGGACACCCTGTGCAAGACCTCATGTTTGAGCAGACATTGCCTGGTTGCCACCGACCCCTCCATGTCCTCGCCTATGCCACAGCCATCTGGACCATCCATAACTCCTTCCTTCGTGCTGCCTTTGACCAGCAGGTGTGGACCCTTCCACACATGATCACCCACTTTCAGGTACACTTTGAGATGGCCCTGAAGGTCTGCACTATGTCGCCAACCCTCCCCCGCTCAGTTGTCACTGCAGCACGGCTCTGGCGCGCAAACCCCCTCCCTTTCTTGATGCCTCCTCCCTCCCCTTCCCTCGCCTCAGGCTCTTAGGAGCCCAGGCGTAATTCAATAAACATCAATGAATCCCCCCTTGGGTTGGGACCATCTAGTACTAAAAAAAAGAAGTCTTATTGATCAATGACAAAACCATGGCTTAATGTAGGTCATAATAGGGTCTAAGTACCGCTTGCATGGCGATGCAAGGGTCAAAAATGGTCAATAATTTTGAACTCATCAATATCTGTGCCTCCTGGTAAAAATGTTTGGCAAAAGCTGTTAAAGATTCATCTTTTTGGAACTGTATACCCATGGATTCTTGTTTACAGGTAGCCATTTATTCCAGATTATCAAATTCATCAATTGTCGTCTTTTTAGCATCTTTATATGTCAAAATGTCTCCATTTAAATGAGTCACCACTAAATTCTGGAAATCTGTGTCCAGAGATTTGATCACAGTGATGGCCTTCTACCATTCACTGCATCTATTTATTGTTAATCAAACAACCTAAAGAATGCAGATGCAATACCACATTGAAATGTGAGTAATATTGGGGTGGGTAAAGTTTCCAGTTATTACTATATTAATTCTATTATTTGGTATTTGTCCTGTATTTCTAATAACCATAAGAGTAATCTCTGGAGTTATTATTGAAATGGCCGCAAATGAACTAGGCATGCTCCTTATGACTGAAACACTTCCCATATTGTTTTACTTATCTTTCCGTTTTTTATCATTCAACTCATTATTTAGTTGTGCACATGTAAATTTGTGGTTCTCCACTTCTTGAAAAAGCTAGGTCACTTTTACTCTAGTTTATGAGTTCTCCCAACTTCATATTTGAGTCTCAGTTTTCAACATCAGTAAAACCTACATGCTTTGATTTTTTTCTTCACTAAAAAAGAAATAATTTAATTTAACTTGTTATTTTGTTTTTGCTATAAGCTTCATTTCCTCCTCTAATTTCACAGCTCTTTATTCAACTTTCATTAAATTAGCCTGCGTTGCTGTTATTAAGGTAGTCTGGTTAACACTCTCTAAATTCTTTCCATAACTTCAAGACTTATTCTTGACTGATGACATATTATTCATACTTCTATAATTTCACTTACAAGAACCCCCTGTAGTGGACACCACTTGTAAACTTGATTGTTTACTGTGAAGGCTCTGATTATGACGTAAGAAAAAAGGATTACTAATTTTAAGTTGACAATTAACCAGTCAATTCTTCATTATAAGTGTTTCTGCCCCACTAAGGTATACTATTACTGATTTATTGAAAGAATAGATAATGGTAATTGTCCTTCTGACTTGTTCAATAAAGATAAAAATATATTAAATACTTAGAAATTAACAATTATAATATGTCTTTCCTTAATTAATCTAGAGGGTATATTGAGAAGATGGAGCTCAACCATTCAGTAGATGCCCCTATTACCTACGTCACTTATTTTCAATAATCTTAAATATAGAATAATATCATCTATAAATTAGCTTCTTCAATTATAAACCATCTAGTCAACGTTCATTATCAACTAGTTTATAATCCTTTCTAGTTCAGTTCCCAAAATAAGGCATCCCATCATCTTTAACCAACTTCAGTAGATTGGCAACTACAAGTTAATGACCATACTTATGTAACAGAATGATTACTCATTTATGTTAGGCCGTTTCATCCAGACTAATATATTGGTTACTGCCAAACCAAGAGCTACCAACGCTTCAGGTAACTTTCAGTCAAACTTATCAAGTAAAAATTCAACTTAATTGATTTTAATATGATTTCAGCTGATAGACTAATACATTAACAACTGGAAACACCTATTATTGTAAGGGATCATCCTTGACAAACCATTAATGTGATTTACTATCAGAATTGAGTCCTGTTAATAACACTATACTAATTTTTTATCAGAGATTAGCTCCAAACAATAGTACAATATCAGATCACTATTCATCAAGGTTATTCCTTAATAAGCTAACTAAGATATGAAAAGACATAATGGAAAAGATAGCTGGATATTATGGTCATACAAAAATCCCAACAGTACTTCACTCTTAAATGGTGATAGCTGAGAAGTGTAAACTATATTTTGTTGCTTTAAACACTGAGAGCTTTAGATGGAAAGCGCCATTGCCTAAGTCCTTCTCAACTTAAAAGAGACCGGAGCATTTGCAGCCAACTTATCTTAGGGAACTTTTCATGCAAAGATTACGCATGTTAACATGACAAGAGTCAATCTTTATAAGTAGCTTGGTAGGTGTTTCTTGTCTGCAAACCTCTTATAATACTTAACTAACTTAGATGGATGTTCCTGGACAAGTTTCTGGGTTTCAAAAATGAATGCTATCTGTTCCTCTGCTGCTGGGACTAATGAGGGCACATGAGACTGTTGATCTTGTGGGAGAAGGTCGTCTGAAGGCAGGTCCTTTAGAGCTTTTTAGCCTGGATGATAGAGCTGAATAAAAAGGAACTTAGCTAATTATATGCCAGAGGTTCTGAGCGAGAGAGTGAGTAATTTGGATTTAGGTAGATAGAGGCCAGTGTGACATATTGGGGCCAGCCTGTTCTGCACATTGACCTCATAAAATAGTTTCAGATTGCCTGCAAATTTCCGAGGTCAAGTTTGGAGGGTTGGGCAGCCAGAAAAACAATTTTAGTTATAATTTTAGGTAAGGACTTGGGGATTTAAGAATGAGGGCTTATCTGGTGTATCAAATGACCAGTGACTTAAATCTCCAGATTTTTGTAGTTTGGGATGCATGGATTTTACAAGTGATTCTTTGGATGTCACTCAAATGCCTAATTTAGAATTTTTAATAGTAAAAACTATCATGTTCGCTTTAAAATGAGGAAATGGCAATTGTAGTATAGTTTCGTTTTCTCAGGAAATTTACAATAAAGTTCTCAGTGATATTGCTTGCCTAAAATCAGCTCAAAGTTTGATGTAGGAAAATTATTATCCAAAATCAACCAGAAGAATGAGCCCAACTAGTGAGCTAGGCCAAGCGTTGGCTTTGTCACAGTCTTATCATGAAGCCAGACTTTGCTGCTTGCATGCAGCATTTCTGGAACCTTAGTCCGCGAATACGTTGCAAACTCAGGTAATAACATGTGGGTTTGGAAGTGGTTCTATGCTGGATTATCATTCATGTGGCTGTAACATGGCTTGTACTCCCCAACTTCTTCATCGAATATTGGCATAAACTCACGCATTACATAAAACAAAAACTCAAATACCTTTCTCTCCATCTTATGGGTCCCCAAGAGGATGCGATGGTTATCAATAGAGGGGAATGGAACTGACATCTCTTGACCGTGGTTATAGTAGGGTTCTCATTGGCATTTTTGCTATGTGAGGTGGGACAATTATGGGGGCTGCAACTCTACAATCCATAGTGGTCCAGAAAAAACCTAAATCACCCAAAGGTTGGGTGGTGTTGTCCATTAAGGTGATGGACAAACTTCACCAAGTCATTGAATGTATCCTCTTCCAGGCACGGTTGGTGCAGGCAACTGGGGGTATCCCCTATTGTGATTCAACTAGCCCAGGTGGTGGACGCATTACCCCAGAATTGGTAGGATGTTTTTAAGAACTTATTGAAGAATAGGAGAGGTTGCTGCATGAATGAAGGAGTGTGTGGAGCTGATCAACTGGGCGGCATGTCTGGATGAGAAAAGGATGAGGCATGGTCGGCAATATTAACAGTTAGCCAGAGTCATAGCTTAGTAGAAGAATATGCGCGCGTTTCCATCCACTGGCAAAGGCAGCCCATGTCACGGATTCCCAATCCTCATAAATGTTCTGCCAGGGGTTCAGAAATATTTGCTGGCAGCTTTGGCCGCAGCAAAGGTCCAGGCTACGCTGGGGGAGGAAGTGGCCTTAACAGTACAAGCCAAAAAGCAACTAGAACTGGCATGGGACCATCATGAGGGATCAATGTCACTGGGAAAGGGACAGTCCCAGGTAAGTGGTCATATCAGTCAGGGGGTGGCATTCAGCCCCAAAAAACTTTGGAATGTACAAGGGGGAGGGCGTTAAGAAAATGAAGATGAAGCACGTAAATCAGTAAGCCATGGGCAGAGGAAGGGGAACCAATCAAAATATATCATTAGCTAATTTGCAATTGAAGATTCATTCAGAAATGAATTGACTTATTCACTTTATCCTCAGCTGTTTATATCCATTAGAGTTGCGCATGGATGATGGAACGGAAGGGGAATTGCCCTGGTAGATACTAGGGCAGAAGAGCATTACATTGAGCTTGCATTGGCAGAGCGCCAGAAGTTTCAGGTGTATAGGGGACAAGAAGTGTTATATGCTAATGCATCATGAAGGGCGCCGTCATGGAGAGTGAGCCCTTCAGTGAAGGTAAATCAGGACCCATTCAGGTTCTGGGCGCGGTTTTGTGCGATTAAAAACCTGGCCCATCACGTAATGCTTGGTATGCGGTGGTGGCATCAGTTTAGACCCCAGTTCATTGTACCTTCCAGTACCATAATATTTAACCCAAGGATGGGTTCAACAATGAAGTGGAGGCTGTTGGTGGGAAACCAGGAATCAGATTAGCACAGAACCCTAGGGGACATGCAGGGAGAGGTTTCACCAGCAAAATACTGAGATTTTGTGGGGGTCATTAGACCAAAAAGGGTTCGCCGTTATCTCCCACAGGGCATTTTCATTCTCCTTCCACTTTAAAGAAGGGTCAGAACTTCCCCATGATGCCCAATCTACTTGTAGAATGAACAAGCCAAAGCCACATCAGAGGGTCATGTGAATTTAATGTTTAGCGGAGGATTGATTGAGCCACCAAAGTCAGCTGTGGTGTCCCCAGTGTTGCTGGTGCCCAAGGAAAGCAGAGATTTATGGACATGCGTGGACTACTAGAGATTAATACGGTCATGGAGACGGATCCTTAACTGATGCCATTAATGGAAGATATCCTGCTGATGGTCATGGGGTGAAACATCTTCACCAAGCTTGATATGGCGGATGAATTCAATCAGGTACCCATGAGGCCAGAGCACCAAAGGTACACGGCGTTCACATGCACCTTGGAATGTTCCAATACCAAGATATGCCATTTGGGCTGCGCAATGCCCTGGTAGTGTTCCAACGCATGATCAACCAAGTACTCAGTCAGATGTTTGGCCAGTGTTGCATCGCTTAAATGGATGACATCCTGGTGTTTTCACGTTCCAAGGAGGCACATGTACGTGATGTGCGGGAGGTCCTGGAGGCATTGGCTGTGGCAGGATTATGGCTGAAGCCTTCAAAATGTGAGTTTATCCAGGAGTTGGTTAAGTTCCTTGGGATTGTTGTATTTGGGAAAGGCCTGGGGGTATGCCCAGATAAGATACAGGTGGTGCGCGCATGGAAGGCACCAACGGATCAGACAGGTGTAAGAAGTTTTCTGGGTACGGTGAATTTCCTCAGACAGTTCATCAAGAATCTATCAAAGTTGGCCTTGTCACTTACATGATTAATGCACGATGTGCCAGTCATATGGGGGAAGAAGAGGAGCGAGAATTCAAACTGCTGAAAGAGAAGTTCATTTTGGTGCCAGTCTTTTCCCATCCAGATCCTGAGAAACCTTTTGTGGTTGAGATGGACGCCTCAAATTTCACTGTGGGAGTAGTACTCTTACAGATGAGTGAAGGCAGGTTGGAGCACACGGTGTGTTATTTCAGCAAAAAATGATTCCAGCAGAAACAAACTATCCTATATATGACAAGGAGCTACTGGCGGTGGTTGCAGCATTGCAGGAGTGGCAGCACCACGTTGTATGCCCATCATCCTTTTGTGGTATGGACATACCATCGGGCACTGGAGTACTACCAGGAGCCCAGGAAAATGAATCAGCACCAAGCCTGGTGGCATGTGGAGCTGGTTCAGTATGATTTCTGAGTGGAGTACCGTCAGGGAGATGTTAACAACATAGCATATTGGTTGAGCTGGGAAGTGGGGATAGCATATGAGAAGGCTGAGTTATAGAAGTATAACACAGAAACAATGTTCTGGTCAGACCAATTTTCCATGATGGTGAGCAAGGAGGATGAATTGGAGGGGGATATCCGATGGAAGTAAAGGAGGTCAGCACTTGGTCATTGGTTATGGGCGGAAACAGCAGAGGTCCAACCGCACAGCCATCGTCGTATATATGGGAAGAAAGATGGAATCTTGTACCATGACTCGCGGGTATGGGCTCCAAATCCATCACTACAGTGGGAAGTGCTGCAGGCAGCACATGACCACCCATTAGCGGGACATCCTGGGCTTAAGAAGACGATCAAATTGGTGTGGCATAAGTATTCATAGGTTGGATTTAGGAAGGATATCACAAAATATGTGGCGGAGTGCTTAGTTTGTGAACATATAAAGCCCTTGTGGAGGCAGCCTGAGGGTAAGTTAGTCCCACTCCAGATTCCAAGCCGGACGTGGGGGTCAGTTAGTGTGGATTTCATTATGGGGTTACCCAAGATCCAGGGGAAGGATGCAATAATGGTCATTGTTGATTGGTTGACCAAATATGCCAAGTTTTTCCCATATACTTCTTAGTTTTCAGCCAAAGATACTGCAAGGATCTTTTTTTGATGAGATATTCGCCCGTCATGTCCTGCTGGTAGAGATAACTTAAGATTGTGGACCCCAATTTATATCAAAATTTTTGTTAAGTTTGCTCAATAAATTGAAGATTCGCCCATGTAGGGCTTCAGCATATCATCCCTAGTCTGATGGACAGACAGAGAGGGTAAACCAGATATTAGAACAAAACCTTTGATGCTATGTTTCAGATTGACAAGATGATTGGGTTACCTTGAGCAAATTGGCCCAGTTTACCTATAATAACCACCATCAGTTGTCAACAGGAATGACGTCATTTTATGCAAACTATGGATCAAATCCAGCGTTGGAAGGGGGATCAGGTGGTGGATTATTCCAGGGGGCAGACAAATTATCCCGCAAAATGATAGAAATCATGAGGAAGTTACAAAACAACCTAAAGTGCGCCACAGCTTGGAAAAAGTGGTATGCAGATCAACGGAGAGCGCCAGAACCATTGTTTTCTCCAGGAGATTGGGTGTTGGTGGTGGAGAAAATTATGAAGTACTGGTGAAGAGCTGGAAGCTTGACTCAAAGTTCACGGGACCATATAAGGTGATTCAGGTTATCAATAAGATTGCGTTTGAATTTGACCTCCTGAAAGGTCAAGGGCCCATTCGGTTATCCATGGTTAACAGCTTCATGGATTCTATGGCAGGGATCAGAGAGGTCTGGGCTGTTGAGCCCATGGGAGGAGGATAACCACGAATATGAGGTTGAACAAATCCTGAAGGAGTGATAGGTGAGGGGTTGACAGAAATTACTGGTAAATTGGAGAGGGTATCCAGTGGAGTAAGCGAGCCTGGCAGACACCAGAGGAGTGTGCACGCTGTCCTTAGAAGATCTGAAAGTTCTAGAATTTTCAAGGGGGTGATGTGATGAATTGGGGCCAGCCTGATCAGCACATTGAGCTCATGAATATAGTTTCAGATTTGTCTGCAAAATCTGAGGTCAAGTTTGAAGGGATGGGGCAGTCAGAAAAACGAATTGAGTTGGAAATCATAGGTTAGGATTTGGGGATTTTAGAACAAGGGATGATCCAGTGTATCAAACAAACAGTGTCTCAAATCCTCCAAATTTCATAATTTGGGATGTAAGTCTTTCACAAGAGATTATTAGGATGTCGCTCAAGAGCTAATCTAGGAAAAAAATTATTTAAACTATTATGAATTCTTAAAATGAAAAATGGTAACTGTAGATACAATTTCATTTTCTAAGGAAATTTACAATAAAGTTTTCAATGGTATTGCTTGCCTAAAATTAGTTTAAAGTTTAATTTAAGAAAATTATTATGCAAAATAAACCAGAATGATGAGCTCAACTAGTGAGCTAGGCCAAGCATTGGCTTTGTTTGCAGTTTATCATGGAGTTAGGCTTTTCTGCTTGCATGCAGCATTTCTCAAACCTTGATCTTCAAATACGTCAGAAACTCTAATAATGGCGTGCAGGTTTGGGGATGGTTCTCTGCTGGATTATCAGTCATATGGTTGGTAACATGGCTTGTACTCCCCAACTCCTACATTACATATTATCACAAACCCATGCGTTAAAATTTTCCCAGGTTATTCAACTCATTGAATAAGAAATGAGGCAACAAGAATGGATGATAGGTATTCCATTCAGAGTTCAGTTGCTGCCTCTGGCTACTTTATAAAATTGCACTCAAAACCATTCAATCACGTAATAGAGCAATCTAGGATTAGGCTCAGATAGACAAATAGAACCTATGTTGCTAAAGAGTTGAAGGGGCCCTGGAGGCCTGGGAGGCCCGATGGAACCAGGAGGTCCCAGAGGTCCAGGTGTCTCTGCCGGACCAGGGGGTCCACATAGCCCAAGGGTCTGGCTAATCCTGAAGGTCCGGTTAGCCTACTAGGTCCCATAGGTTCATTTTTGTCATGGAAACGGCAGAAGAAGTTTAGACCGGCCTGCCAGTTGGGATGCATAAGCATACAAAAAGCAAGCCAGAATGCCGGGGCATTGCCAATCAAATGAAGTTGTATGAAGCTGGACATTGGGAAATTATGAATCGTTGATGTAAGATAATATTGAATATGATCCTGAGAACAAACCAAATTGAGGCCACCCCAGACCCTAAAGGTCTTGCTACAGGGGGAGGAACCGCGGATATGGTTTCAACAAGTTCACCAGTATACTGGGCTGTTTTTATTGGGGAGACAAGGGGGCAGATCCTTGCTTGAAGATGGTGGACATAAGGCCACAAGATCCCAGTATATTGTTGATGGAAGTTCATAACAACAGGGTTGAATTGCCAGAAGTATCTAGCTCGCTGAATCCAATCTATGACGGTGGGAGCCATAGTGACCATGAGTACTGGTAGAGCCCAATCAGTATATGGACTGACGGGCCAACAGGGAAAAGCCATCGGGAATGCGGCCAGAAGGAAATCAATAAAGTAAAAATTGATTAGTTTTTGAGGCAAATTTTATTGCAAAGGAAAAGGAAGAAAATTGACCAACAATTTTCTCAGTGCAATGCAACTGATTAATTTTGGTCAATTGATGCTGGGACAAGCCAGGATTAAGACCCTCAATTTCGACCTAACTGGCGAATTATTTGGGAATGGGGCGGATAATTTCACTGGGAACTGACATCAAAGAATGCAGCGGCAGGCCGAGTTGCTGTCAGTTTGACCTCAAATGTCCAAACTGAGGCTCAGCTGCAATTCTGACGGTTGGTGCAATGGCATTTAGCCCAACAAGCAGCGGGAATCCCCCAAGGCCACACCACGTAGAGGCAGTCCCATTTGGTTAGGAATGGGTTTGGGACGCCTAACCCACCCATGCCCAGTCACTTGGCCATTTGTTTGTTCAAAAGTGTTGTGTTGGCCGCAATGCCCAATTTGCTGGAAGGGAGCTTTCAAACCCTTGTCGATGGTATCCGATGCTATTACCCGCCCATCAGGTATGATCCCTGACAATTTTGAGGGGGGGTTTATTTTTTTGATCATAGTATTGGCCAAATCGAAACTATTGTTGTTTCTGGCTAATTGATCATTCTTCATCCCTTTCCAGCTACATGGAATCCAAACATCAGGCTGACTCCCAAACAATTTTGGGCTGGTTGATTTCATTTCGGTGATCTTGGTGCAGATTTCTCTGATTAACTGTACTAGTTCTGCTGAGGTGAGTGTGGGCACTGGGGGAGGGATCCAAAGAGGAAGAGCTGTTACCCAGTGCTCGTCTACCATGTGGGCAAGGTCGCCCTGGGTAATGAGGGGTACAGCCACCCTCTTTGATACCTTCTTACTCAGTAATGGGAAAAGTGCCTGATCAACGGCCAGGGGATGTTCCCTGGGACTTACAATTGTGCCCAATAGGTTTAGGGGGACCCATGGGGCCAGAAAGACCTTAAACCCCAGGTGGACCTACAGACCCAGGGGTTTCTTTCACTTAGCTGACTCAGAGGGTGAAATTCAGACTATAGTTGCTCCAACTGAAAGAGGCAACTTTTAATTTCTCTTCCATCACCTTAATTTGAGTAAGTGGCGGGTAAGGTTATCTCTCCACTCAACTTGTTTTTCTGATCGCGCTCCACCAATAATTGTTGATAAAGCTAGATATTCCATGGTCAAGTTGAACGATTTATTGTTGCACATCATTGAGAAGATTATGTTTACTAATAAATGCGTCAAAATTATTTTAATTAAACTTATTGGAGCTGTATAAGAACTTATATTTTACTTGAAAATTTAAGTCCTTATAATTAATAAAATATACCCTGATGGCGTATTCCCACCACTTGCAATAAAGGGTACAAATCGGGATGCACAAATCTGGTGCAAATATAGCCCAGTACTTCTCCCAGGAAATTGATAGGTTTGATATAAGTCTTTCATCATTGAGGGCACAGCACTGGCTTTTGACTGAGTAGAACGTATTACAAAAAAAATGATCTCACTAAGTAGTTGGTGAATGGTTTCTCACAAAGCTTCAGGCTAAGTTTAAAAATTTTTTAGTAAAACTTAATTTGGGATAAAAAGCTTGATATTTTCACAGAACTCCAACTTAGAGGTTGTCCTTGTGATTTTGTCCTTGTGGAACAAACCCATCACAGATTACTACCTTGTTCATGGTCCTGAGACTATTTGGATGAAAAAGGGTAATCCATCTTAGTGATCAACGTTTTCACAAGTGCGTAAAACAGAGAGCCCTGCAGTGAGCACCACTCTAGTAATTTGAATTACACTTCAAAAATGGCAGGTATTTTCTCAAAGTTGCCCCAGCAGAATTTCCAAAAAACATAATTGTAAATAACAGCTCATGAAAAGGCTAACTTTAGCAATGAAACAACTAATTTTTTATAGGTTTTGTGGTGACTCACTTTTGATCTGATTTTTTTTAATCTCCAATAGATTAATTTTTCTATGCTTTTATGATTGGGATAAGCCTGATCATTCATAGGTGACTTCATAAAGACCAGAATAACTAATTCCCTTCTCAGCAACCAATGGAGGAATATTCAGATTAAAAGAACTGGAGACAGAAAAAATTAGGCGAAAATCCCAACTCCATTGTTGCCGCACATTATAAGGTGCATATCCAACTGAGTCAGGAGTCCTACCAAAATGAAAACCCAGATGGACGGAACAATCCCCTCTGGCTGACTCTGGAAGTTTGCCACCCATACATGAAGTGCAGTAAGGATTACTTCCAGCGATCAAATTATTTTTCAGATCAGGAATGATGTTCATAGACCAGTACTTTCCGCACTTGTCTCTGTGTGGCTCTTATTTTCATATCATCAGAATGGCAATTACTTGCGGACTTTGGATTATATCATGGGTACTAGAGTACCCCTTATGGAATCCAAGTCTTTCTTTGGCATGTCAATTGTCTGACATAATAACCCAGCCAATCAACATCGCTGCCATGTCATTGGCCTGAGATATGCTGAACTTGGGCTCCTCAACAGCTAAACAGAGCTTATATGGACTTATGCGTGTCCAACTGAGTTTCTGGTCATGGGTGGCGTTGATCAAGGCCATCAAGAAAGTAATGTTCATTTAAGCAGCGCGGCTGATTCCCACTAAGTGCTCAGGCATGTAACATAACTGTGATAGGGCCTGCTTCATTTACTCTGATGAAGTGACCCTCCAGGTGTTGAGAGTTCTGGCGGAGCTCAAATTGCGGCCAACTTTAATGGAACCACTGAAGCTTCAGAGGGCCAATAATCCTTAGCACCATTGGACGCCTCGGATGGCGAGGCCAAAAACTAGCCAGAATTCTCTAGTACAAAATTCGCGATTGCGGATTCACCTCCCTCTCAATTTGTGATCTTTTAATCCATGGTGACCATAACAGAATTGAGGCTGCAACACCTCTACCAATTGTTCCAACAACGGGAAATGATCACTAATTTGGAGGACCGTGTTAAGGACTTCCATTAACCTGCAGAGTTCCTCCAACTAACAGTGGACATTGCATTGCCGCGTTCCATGCTTCTCTCAACCAAGGAGTGGGATCACACATTGCATGGTACAACAGACCCCAAGCTCTGGATGGGGCATACAAACTATCCCAGCAAATTGAGGCCCACCCTGTAATATGACTCAAAAAATCAGCCTCCATAAAACTGCACATCTGTTATACTAAATAGCCCCACCACCTCCAAGAATGGGGTACATCTTATATTCAACAATGAGGGAAAAGCGAGTAATGAATTGGATATGGAACAAGGTCCAGTATTAGGCAGTGTATCCAACACCATCTAAGCATAAACAATTAGCAAGATGTCTCCATTGATATGCCAGAGGTATTGGCCTTCGCCCTTTACGTCCCCTTAATGGTTCAGGTAGAAGAATGACACTCCTCCAATATTACTTAGCCCAACTAGCCCTCCCCCTATCACACAAATTATCCACATTACAGCGGGAGGCCCCTGGGGATTTTAGAAATTTAGGTTAGACCCTCTCAGACTCATGAACTTGATCAGGGATGTATTGACAAAGCCCCAGGCACTTTATTCTTGCCATTGGATCCAGAGGCCTTCGCACTGTCCCCTAAGTCAGAATTTTGATATTAATATTATCCCAGCTGCTTAGATTATGATAGGTTCTTATTCTCTAGGGAATTCATCCCACTAATGGACAAGGTAGTTGTCATTTTTGGATTACAGCTATTTCTAAGCGGAATCGTCCTAAGAATTTCAGTTAATTCATCATAAATGATCCGTTGGATCAATATTCCAGACTTCTTTATTCTCATTGGGGATGATCCCTGACAATAAGTGAGTAGTTAAGTTGTTGATTTTATATTGAAAATTAACTATTGTGTGTAAGTCAATTGGTGTAAGCCACCAATTGACATGAAGGGTTTAAGAAGTTGTGAATTGCTGATGATAATTCTAAAACTGCTTCTGGTGTAATTAATGATTGCGAGTAAAGCATATATTAGTAACCTGGAGAAGGTTTCAGGGGCTAGAAGGCATCTAAACCCGGATAGCTTATTGAGGGAAAATTGTGAGAGTGTGACCCATGGAAGGCTGATCAAAGTTCAATGTCTGCAGTCTCCTCAAGTAAGGCGCCAACATGGGTTGGTACCAAATTCCCTATAAATACCCTCGCTTTCCCTTATGTAAAATAGATAGATTTAACAGTTAAATTTGATTTTTAAACTTTTATACATTTTTTACATAGTTGGTTCTTAGGATAAGATTTTAAGGGTATAATGTCATTTGTATAAAGTATTTGGATATAAAGAGCAGCTACCAGGCTCTTTGATAAGAGAATAGGGAAAAGTTCCCTTCAAAGAAAGAAGAGAGGAGGGAAAAATTCCCTGCCATTTCAGAGATACCTTCAAAGAGAAGAAGGGCGTGCACCAGTATAGCGTTGGACTTTTCACTCAACGTTAATCTAAAAAGGTTTAACTTAAAAATGGTCGTCATACTATTACTACTCAGATTTGTCAATAAAAAATAATAACTAACGCAGCTATCAAGAACTTGTGCAGTAGAAGTAAGAGCCTAGGCGAGCATCTTAGAGGGTTACAGTTTGCGATAATTGTTAAAAGTAATTGAAAAGAAGGTTCCCAAAATTTCTAAACCCTACCAGATAAAACAATGGAGTAAGTTGAGGAGATCGCAGGTGTAATCCGATCATTGAGGATCTTAGCCAAATACATCCTCTGACAGATTCATCAGATCTCACGTCAGCCACCACGCTATATGCTTGGGCGGTATTGTGCCTCCCCAATTTTTTAAGCAATCAAAGGAAAATCCACAATTGCAACCACCATGGAAGTAGCACATATAACAGCTTCAATAAATTCAATTGCTCTTATTTATTGTTCGCCATGGACATTACAGTGGGCTCCAGAAGGGCAGTGATAAACGCACTAGTGGACACGGCACATCATGAAACTATTAAATTCAAAATGTTGCAGGCATTAGACTTGGAGGTCACGACAGGGGTGCCCGTCATGGGGCTTCTAAGGTACCAATGGCAACCCTGCCTCTACTGAGCCATTACACTTCTTGCCCATGGGCACAAGTTTTATGCCAACTTCTTGGAAATTCTGGACCTACTCTACCCCATGATCCTATGGGTAGGATGGTGGCACTAACAGGTGGTTGCAATCTACCTCAAATGAGATATGCTCGTTTTCTCACTTACCACAACACCAGCGAAATTCCCATGCTCCCCACATTAGTAAAAATAAGCGCCCTGGCAGTTATGGAGGAATTATCCGCCTCAGTGTGGTCGCCAGCCTAATCACAATGTCGTCAATATTGGAACCATACAAAGAAGTATTTGACGTGGACAAAGCAAACTGATCGCCACCCTACTCTGAGTTCAACATTTATTTTCGCCTAACAGTGGATCTCATTAAGATTAATTGCCCACTATACCTGTGTACGGCTGCCAAGGATCATGTATTAAAGATTTGGATCAATGAAATGATGGCCAAAGGATGGCTAATAAAGAAAACCTCGCTAGTTTTTTCTCCTGTGTTTTTCTCCCAAAAAACCTGAGAACCATGCAACCTTATGTGGATTATGGCCACTTAAATAATGTATTGTGCTGGACATATCCCCTCTCACTAGAGGATGCAATCTCCCAAGCGATTGCAAAGTACAGAGTATTTTAAAACTGGATCTAGTCAATGCCTTCCACTAAGTCTGATTAAAGGAGGGGCAAGAGTGGCTGGTGGTGATATGTAAAAGCCACGGCATATAACAGTCCTGCATTATGATGTTTGGGTTGAAAAAACGCTCCAGTTATTTTCCAAAGGGCTATCAATCATGCACTGGCGACCTCCATTTTAAATGTTCAGTGGTGTATATTGATGACAATCTGGTCCATTCCCCTACCCCGAAGCAACACAAGAAGGATTTGGTGGTGGTGGCAGCCGCCTTGCAACATGTGGGCGTTCACGCAATGCCATCATAATGTTAATTACTCAAAGATGAGGTGCATTTTTTGAGGGATTGATACTTATTGATGGGCACTATTTCTCTCCCTCCAAACTAGAAGTGATACAGACATGGGCAACGCCCATTACCCAGAAGCAGCTACACAGCTTTCTGGAATCCTTCATTTTCTTGTAGAAATATTCGCTAGAAATTTTGGAACTTGCTGCCCCCTCCACCCACTGATTGGAAAAACGTGCTATTCATATTGACGGCGGAATGCTAGCGGTCCTATGAATCCATCAAAGAAGTCTTCACATTAGCTCTAGTTCTGATACTGCTGAATAAGATATTTCGTTTATTGTAGCTTATAATGCCTCTGGTACAGACTTGGGTCAGTATTGTTACAGGAGCATGACGGCTGCAAACACACCATGTCATACTTCTCTAGGAACTTTATGGGCGCAAACAAACATGGGCAATTTATGATAAGGAGCAGGCCGCAGTAGCATGGGCGATAATGCACTAGTGGTATCTGTTACAGGGAGCAAAGCACACAAGATGGTGCGCGTGGATCAGAAGTCACTTATCAGCTATCACAAGCCACAGAAATTTGGCGCACAGACAATCCAGACCCCCACCAAGACCTGCGTAACTTAACTTCAAACATAAGTTCATAAAAGGGCCTACACACATTTTCCAGACATACTAAGCAGAAGCCTGGCAATTAAGGCTGACCCCATGGAAAGGGCAAAAATTAGTTATGGTAAACCCCCCAAATTAGTACTGTCCAAGCCATCAGCAGAATCAGAAACCATATCAGCCATTGCAATCCCCGCAACGCCCTCAACCCACCCTCAATAACCACACCGAGCCCTCCAACAACTCCAAGAGGCCTGCGTGACAGGAACTTATAATCCAAGACCATTAATCAGCACTGATGAGTCACTATTGGACGCAGTACCAGATGCACAATCAGAAACTATTGAAGGACAAGCGCTCAAGGACCAAATACAGTCAGGGAAAATCCCCTTAAAAAGCTAATTAAAAAAGAATAGGGTGATTTATTTTTGGGATCACATATGAGTGCCGTAAAGTTTACGGCCCCAAGTCATAAAGGAACATCATGAACCTCTGACAATGGTACACTCTGGAGAAAAAGACTAAGAACCAAATAAGAGAACATAAGACTATAATGGACCAACAAATATGTGCCAGTTTAATTAGAATGCTGCCTAACCTGTGCACGATCCAAATCCAACAGAACTAGGCGAAATGTGATCCTAATCTACTGCAACAAGCAATGGGTCCATGGAAATCAGTAACAGTTGCCTTCATAGTCCGTCTACCCACTTCAAAAGGGTTTGATGCAATCATGGTATAAGTGGACAGATTCACCAAATTGGTTTGTTCATACCATGTTTAACTACAACCTTGGCGGAAGACATGGCCCACTTATTTGGGACCTATGTCTTCATCATTTTAGGGGTACCACGAGAGATAATTAGTGATAGGGAATCTTAGTTTACCTCGAAATTATGGGATTCCATTGTGCAAGACACTTCACATTAAACCATGCTGATCATCACCTATCACCTCCAGTCAGATAAACCAAGTAAACTAATCAGTCCCTAGAGTAATATCTCAGGTGCTACTCCTTCGCTGTTCAAGATACCTGGGCAGGAGACCTGGCCTTAGCTCAGTTATTGTACAATAAAACCCTGCACGCCTCTACTGAAATGGCTCTGCTGTATGCCAACTTAAGCTACAACCCAGAAATTTCAATTGGGCCTCAAATTAAAATAAATATTCCCGTGACAGATAATCTCACAGCACACATTTAAAAAATACACCAGCAGGTTCAGAAGCAATTTTCCAAAGTTTTTAGGATGCCAAGCGATTTGCGGACTAAAAATGGAGAGCAGCGCCCTAATATGAATTAGGTAACCTGGCAATGGTGTACAGGAAAAATCTTAACCTCAAGAGACCCTGCTGAAAACTGGCCTGTAAAAGGACAGGACCATTCTCTATCAGCACTGTATTGAATAACGTGTCCTTTTATGTAATTTGCCCACACACTGGAAAATCCACAAAACTTTTGATGCATCAGCACTGTCACCGTTCAAAGGAAGAAAACCTGCAGAGATCAAACCCTTTTTGGTAAAGGAAAATCAGAATTTGAATTGAAGGAAAACTTGAATTCAAGGAAAATTAAGCAGGAGTTCAATACTTAATAGCGTGTAAAGGGTACTCCACCTATGACTACATTTGTTTTCTGGCCCACAATTTTACCAATTAATGGGTTTAATCACTAAGTCACATGCACAAATTCCTGCTGCCCTGGTGCCCACTGTTACGAAACCCCAGACTCACTCAACCATCAAGCTGCCCTTATCTTATAAAAACTATGGTCTGGTATAAACCAGAGGAATGAATAACCCTGTCCTTTTAGAATATGGTAATTTAAGGATCTAGAAGCATCCATATAATTGAATCATTTGATTCACCCCTTTTGATCAAATAGAGGGGAACATTTCTGAGCCCTTCTGTTAGAAAGATTAGCGAATTTAGTTCACACCCTTGATAAGCTGTTAGTTACTGCTGAGGCTCCTCAGCTTGATTTTACAATTAGTCAAAAAGCATAAGGGGAGGATTTTTCTAGAGAGATCTGGATGAATCCTTGTCACAAAAAGTTGCATCAATATGCGACGAAATCTGAACATAATTGGGTGGAATAAGACCTTAGTCCCAGCAGGAACGTCATCCTAGAAATTGTTTTGACAATGATCCCTTTAAAAGTAAAAAAATTTTGTTAGGAATATTGCAAGGTACGCTGGAATTCTGGAATCCTGATGGAAGCAAAAAAATTTGCAATAGGAACTGTAAATTGATGCACCCGCAATTTAAGCTGAGACATTATGTAAAGGTCCCAGCGTTTTTAAAAAGACTTGCGCGTCCAGTTGTAAATAATGTTTCCCAGTTCCCACCCCTCACTTCCTTTCAGCTATAATAACCCAGTACTATGCTGATGGTAAAGTGCAGGGCTATTTTGCACTATCCTTAATAAACCTTTAATTTCACTAAAATTTTGAACCTTTTTAAGTTTCACCTAGTTGGCAATCCCCAAGGAAACACCCCAATTAATGGATGGTCCACTCATTTGTATCTGAATGATTTTGCCCATCACATTGTTTATTTCAGCTATTGCCTCTCTCAGCGCGGAAACCCTTGTGAGTCATACCCTACGAGTTTCATAAGATGCCCCTATTCAGTAAAACGACTACCAATAATCTCAAACAAAAATGGAATAACTAAACGCTCAACTTAATCCGTCCAAATTATAAAGAAAACAAAAATGACAATTTTGAAGTCACATCTTGGGGAGACACTGTTGGTAATTAAACACAACGAAGTGATTGCTTTCCCTCAGTGTCAAATAAATGAGTAAAAGTCACAGGATAATGCCTGAAAATAAACTAATAAGGGCGTTCAACCCATTACTTAATCCAGTTCTCCCCAATCAAGGATGAAATTGGAACCAATATTTGATAGATGCTACTCAAACAGAAACAGCTAAGATTGAACCCAATGAGACCATTGTTGCCGCAAGAAGTCAGGTGCATAACAACTGAGTTGGAAGTCCTACCCAGATTAAAAAACAGATGGAAGGAATAATCCTCTTTTGCTGACCCTGGCAGTTTAGCCCCATATTAAAGCGTGTTCAAGGTTACTTCAAGCGTCATCTTATTTTGTTGGAGCAGGAATGGTGTTCATAGACCTATACTTTCACACTTGTCCCCACGTAATTCTTATTGCATATCATTAGAATGGCGATGCCTTAGGGGCTCTGGATTCTATCATGGGTATTGAAGTACCCCAATGGAAATAAGTCTTACTTTGCATGTCAATTGTCTTAAAATCTCTTCCTTGAAGTTACAGTCTGTCCATAAAATCTTTTCCCTTGCTGACGCCCCTAGGGGGTGGTGCCTCAAAGTCTGGAGGTTAATGTGATATCTTATTATATAATTACTGGCTTAACCATTGTTAACTTTTGGAGGATATGGCTTATTCCCGCTGAACGAGTTGCACAGGGTTTAGACCACTGAGCATTGTCCAAACAATATGGAGATCGTTGGTCCTTCTAAATAAACGTAATAAACTTTTATAAAATATAAGGCAATCGCCCCAGCTACACTACTTTATTAAAATGATATAACCAGCGGACCTTCTCTGCTTTCACTCTCTACTTACTCCTACTCCCTTCTTCTTTCTTTCCCTCTTTTCTTCTTCTAAAAAACCTCTCTGACCTTTCTCTCTCACTCAACTAATAACCCTCGGTATTCTTCAATGGATTTAACACATTTCATTTAGTCAATCTCTATTCACTATCAATGTATAGTTCGTTCAATCATAGAGGCTTCAATGGAATTTCCTCAATTACTGAACCCTAATTGATTTGATTGATTCACCTCGCATTGCTCTAACCTATTACTCGCCCTCAGAGCTTGCTTCACATCTAATTTATGATCCACTGGAACACTAGCTTATCGCCCACTCATATTGAAATCTTGACATTACCCCCTTGACTGGACAATAAGCGCTATTGCTTGTAGGCTGAAGGAACTTTGCATGTACTCAGTTCATTATCTGACCCTCAATGATCTCAAATGGTCTGCTCCATATGCTGGCGAGCTTGTTTCTTCTTCTAAACCCATGTTTGTCGTTAAACAGGACCAATTTGTCACAGATAGTGACATATTGCCTGGAATTAATCGCCTTTTAAAGCCAAGTCAAACAAGCCTTTGGGGCAGAGACCAGAACCCCTAAGGGTCACCAATGACCTATCTAAGGTCATTGACAAAAAATGAGTTTTGGCTTTGCCAGCCAGGGCTGAGGAAAACGGCTTAATTGAGGCACAAGCCAAGGCGGGAATCGAACTCAAGACCTAAAAAATCACAAGATATGAGGTTTTGAAATCTGGCCAAATTCAAAAAATTTTGATTTTGTTGAAAAACGACGAATTTGTAGCTCATATCAGATTCCAATAACCAAAGGAATCTTTGTGAAGCAACCCCCTATAAATTAGGTCCTAAGATAAGAAAGGCTTTGCTTTTCTCAGATACCAAGATTATTTTAATAAAGCTTAGGATTTTGGGCACACTTCCTGTATTTCGGTTTTTCCAAAAAAATAAAACTCTGCAAAGTTCTCCATTAGCTGGAGTCCGTTTTCCGCTCTGGTTTGCCTCTACTGTTGTACCTGAGTCCTCCGCCTACTCCTACACCTATTCCTCCGGCTCCGCCTCCTCCTATTCTGCCGCCTTTTGCCCTAGATTTTTCGCCACCCTTCCCAGCTCCCAGGGCCTCATGTCCCTGATGATTGTGGCCAGTTTGGTGTGCGTTTTGTTCCACAGATCTATTTGGAAACACAATACTGACCGTTTAGGATTTCTCTTCGTTTTGTTGAGTCACTTGGCCTTGTTGTGTCATCTTTAGCCTGTGTCTTTCCCTCTAGCGACCTCCTGTGCTCCAGTTTCCCTGACATTATCTGAGAAAAGCCTAAATTTTTTTGTGAGTTTCTTCTACTGTTGGGTGGCTAGAGTTAGCAATCCTCTCAAAGTTGTCACCCGTTGAAGTGGTCCACTGGGCTGTTACTTTTGTATCCCTTCTGGCCTTTGTTGTTACCTTCCTCAAATGGTGTGCTGAGGGTGTTGCGCGGTTCCCCTCACTTAAGACGCTCATAAAGTGTGCAGTACCTGCCACTACCGGTCTCACTCTCCACTTTTCACGGGATTCCAAATTTTAAAATGAGATCTTCAACACGTTGTCTAGCCTTAGGGCCCGCCTGAAGTCTCAAGGCAAGGACTTGGCTGACGTTTTCCTCCTCCAGCTGCTGCTCCATGAAATTTCAGAGGGAGCTCACCAATGGTTACTCTTTAAGGGTGAGAATAATAGATCCCTCCTGGAATCTCTCCTAGCGTTGGAAACCTTTGTCAAGCCCTGCGAGTATCCCCCTGCTACCTTTGAGGACTAAAACTCCTTTGTACACTTGTCCCAAGGAGACCTCACTACAGCTCAATATTTGCGCCTGTTTCAAGAGCGAGCATCAAGGTTGAAATCTCTTGAACAGTTGAAAATGGCCCTTCTCCGCAAGTCCCTAGATAATACTGGTGCTTCCCTTGGCATATGGGATAACCCACCCCCTCCTTATCTGGGACATGCTCCATCCTTTGCATCCCTGTTGTCTATCAGCCTCTGTGCCACCAAGCCTAATTGTACCGCTGAACTCCAGATCCTAGAACTTGATGACTCCATCACTGTGGGGCACCAAAATGTTTCTGATCCAGTGGTGACATATCCAGCTGAGACACTGGCCGTTATGGACACTTCCAACCTGATTCTAGAAAGCCCTACTTCTGTAATCTCCCAGTACCGCTTGGAACCAGCAGTGAGCTCTCTGGAAGGTGAGACTGAAACCTCCATCATAGGTGGGGTCCCCTCACCACTGGCCCTGCACCGCCGCGCTCCACGGAGTACCCCTCACTTTTGTCCTCAAAAGTAGAGGGGTTAGTAAGTCTAACCCATTTGATTCAGATCATTCACTTCCTCCAGGGTATGGACCTGCGTTGCCGTTTTAGAACCTATGCCCTCTGCCCAACCTGTCGTCCCAGTTGGCCTAGTTGAACAACTCTTTCCTATCACTCCAGAGTCACCTCTTGTGGCGGACTCCATCCAGAAACAAGTAGAGATCCATGAGAGGATGATTGAAGAAGAGATAGCCATTGCTGACCCCACCAAAAGCTTGGCTGTCCTGACTGATGTAGTCTCATGTGATAAAGACCTTCCTCCCGCCGAACATAGAGCATTAAGCTACCCCACACCATTTTAGTCCCGTGGACAACTTTATGGCAATGTGAAGTCATATGGAAAAAACTTTTTAGGGGATACCCCACATTATACGCCGCCCTCTGGGCTTGGAGCCATCCTGTCATCCCTTGGCTCTGAGGGAAATAAACCCTCCTCTGCTTACTTCTTGTTCATGGCTACCTTTTCTTCTTCAGGGAAGAGCTTTCAAGCACTCACTTTGGTGGACACTGGTGCAACTGAAAACTTCATCCGCCAAGAGTTGGCAGAGGCCCTGGAGCTACCCCTGGGAGTTGGTCAGTTTGTGAAGGGTGGTGCATCTCAAACCATTCCAAGTTACCGTGTGTTAACACCTGTCCCTTTCATTGCAGGTGATGGTTACTTTGTTGAGAGCTTCTCCTCGATAAAGAACCTCCTATACCCTGTTATTTTAGGGGTTGGCTGGTGGCGCCAATTTGACATTGCCACTAACCTCCTAGACTCTACCATGCATGCACAATTTCCTGGTGGAGTCACAGTTACCATCCCTTGCTTAGATGAGAGCGCCACGGTGCTCCCCAGAAGGTGGGGCCCCTCTCCTAAGGTGGGCCTAGCCTCTATTCAACCTACTGATGCCCTGACCCCAACACTTACTCTGCCAGAATGCATCCGTGGATATGCTGATCTGTTTGATCCCACAAAGGCCTGCCCACTCCCTGAGCACACCAAGTTTGACTTTGAGTTTAAGTTGACTGTGGATCTCGTCAAGATATCCTCTCCAATTTACCCCTTGTCCCTGAGGGAGGAGGCTGCCTTGGACGCTTGGGTAGACGACATGCTCTCTAAGGGTCAAATCTTTAAGAAATCCTCACCTGTGTGCTCCCCCTCCTGTTTGTAGAGAAGTCTGATGGCTCACTTCGTCCCTGCGTTGATTATGGCAATCTGAACAACGTAACAGTGCCTGACCCCCATCCGCTCCCTCTGGAGCAACAGATTGCCCGCTACGTGGAGAAGGCTAGGGTGTTCAGCAAGCTTGACTGTCTCAACGCTTTCAACCAGATCCGCATTAAAGAAGGCCAGGAGTGGTTGACCGCTTTTTGCACTTGGAAAGGTATCTACCAGTTCAGGGTTATGCCGTTTGGTTTGAAGAACGCTCCCGCCTGCTTTCAGAGGCTCATTGATGCTGTCTTGGGAGACCTTATGGGTACATGCGCGATTGCATACATGGATGACATACTGGTTTTTTCCCCAGATGCAGAATCACATGCCCGCCACCTTGTGTCTGTCATGGAGAGACTTTCACAGGAAAACCTTACAATTAAGGCTAGCAAGTGTGAGTTCTTCCAACCCAAGGTCGAGTTCTTAGGAAACATTATCTTCTCCCATGGTCGCATGATCGCCCCAGAAAAGGAAGTGGCTATCTGTGATTGGGTTACCCCCTCATCTCTCACAGAGTTACGCAGCTTCCTTGGGAATGTAATATCCTCAAGAAGTTCACCCCCCAGCTCTCAGAAGTTGCCGCCCCTCTCTACACCGCTTCAGGGAAGAAGATTTTTAGCTGAACCAATGAATGCAATGCTGCATTCCACGCCGTCAAGTCCATTCTATTGTCCAGCCCGGTGTTGGTACATGCAAACCCCAGCCGCCCCTTCATTGTCGCCACTGATGCTTCCAACTTTGCGGTGGGAGCTTCTCTGCTACAAGAGGGGGAGGATGGAGTGTAACGGCCTGTTGCTTACTTTTCTAAGAAAATGACCCTGGCGCAACTCAACTATGCAATATATGATAAGGAATTCCTTGCAGTTGTGGAGGCCGTACAACACTGGCGCCACCATTTGCATGGGTATAAGTGGCCATTTACTGTCCGTACTGACCACAAGGCATTAATGTACTACCGCGCCCCCCAGAAGCTCTCCCCATGTCAGTCAAGGTGGTTAGAAATCCTGTCATTGTTTGACTTCAAATATGACTTCATTAAGGGCACCCAGAACACGTTACCTGATGCTCTATCCCAGAACCCTGCTCTAGCACCTGACCCGGCACTAGTTGACACCCACAATACCCTGGTGTTGATTAAGCTGGAACATGTTAAGTAGAGCCCACTGTCCAACCCCCGCTATGCTTAGGATGGAACCTTTGGAAGGTGATGCTGACACCCCTTCCCATGTTAGGTTGTCTCAACCTCTGTCAGCTGACTAATATAATATTAAGCAGGCCTGCCATAAAAATAGCGATCCCCTGGAAATAGTCTACCAGTTTTTAGATAGGATCATCCTCCATTAAGGCAAGTGGTGGGCACTACCTGGACACCTTTGTGAGGAAGTGATCCGTGAAGCTCATGACCCTCCAACTGCTGGCCACCCTGGCAGTGATAAGACGCTTGAGTTAGTCCGCCGCTCCTACAGTTGGAAAGGTATTGCCACTGATGTAACAAAATTCATAAAGTCCTGCTTGACGTGCAACTGGTCAAAGCCAAGCCGCCTGAAGAGTGCTGGATTGCTTGTTCCCCTCCAAGCTGCTGAGGGCCCTTGGAAATCAGTATCTGTTGATTTTATTGTAAAAATTTCCTTGTCCCAGGGCATGATGCAGTAATGGTTGTGGTGGACCGTTTCACAAAGATGGCCCACTTCACCCCTGCAACGCCACCATTACTTCATTTGAGACAGCCCGCCTCTTTATATATCACATCTTTTACTTACATGGTCTCCCTAAGGAAATTATCAGTGATTGGGGCCCACAATTCACCGCTCAGTTCTGGGAAGCCCTGCTTAACGTCCTCAGCATCCGCCCCTGCCACTCCACAGCCTTCCACCCCCAGTCAGATGGACAGACGGAGAGTGTGAACTAAGTTTTGGAGCAATTCTTGCGTAGTTATTCCAATGTTGAACAGGACAATTGGTCCTCTCACCTCCCACTAGCGATTTGCTTATAATAACCTTACCCATGCCTCTACAGGCACTTCCCCCTTCTTTGCAAACTATGGTTACAACCCCAGTTTCAACCTAAGTCCGCAGATTGAGTCCACCGTCATCACTGCCAATGAGCGCGCTAAAGAGCTCAGGGACATACATCAGGCAGTGAAGGACCATCTCGTTGATGCTGTGAGGATCTACAAAGCATATGCTGACTGAAAGCGCCGTGAAGGACCTGAGTATAAGATTGGTGACTTGGTCATGGTAAGCGCCAAGAATCCCCACCTTAAGCAACCCTGCCGCAAGTTAGGTCCCAAGCATGTTGGACCCTTCAAGATCCTCAAGAAAGTGGGCCCATCAGCTTACCAGGTTGACTTACCCCCTCAATCAAAGTGTTCAGCACCTTACATGAATGCCTCCTGACCCCCTTCAATGGTCCCATGCCACCTCACCCAGATCCTGTGATAGTGGATGGTGAACCCCAATATGAGATTGATGCCATTCTTGCTTCTCGCCTATCTCGGCGCTACCTGAAATACTTGGTGTCCTGGAAAGGATATGATGAGACAGAGAACAGCTGGGTATCTTATCAGGACATGACAAATACTCAGGACCTAATTAATGACTTCCACTCTAGATTACCAGATGCCGCAGGACCTGCCACCCAAGCCTCTTTAGCTGCCATGAAGTTACCCACTCCCCACAAGAACTTTGCCTTGGCCAATGTCCCCTCAGGTGGTGTAGAACCCCATCCAAGAGCGGAGGGTGATGTCACAGCTAATGACATATTTCCTGGAATTAATCGCCCTTCTAAAGCCAAGTCAAACAAGCCCTTGGGGCAGAGACCAAAACCCCTAAGGGTCATCAATGACCTATATAAGGTCATTGACAAAAAATGAGTTTTGGCTTTGCCAGCCAGGGCTGAGGAAAACGGCTTAATTGAGGCATAATCCAAGGCGGGAATCGAACTCAAGACCCAAAAATCAAGATATGAGGTTTTTGAAATCTGGCCAAATTCAAAAAAAATTGATTTTGTTGAAAAACGACGAATTTGTAGCTCATATCAGATTCCAATAACCAAAAGAATCTTTGTGAAGCAACCCCCTATAAATTAAGTCTTAAGATAAGAAAGTTTTTGCTTTTCTCAGATGCCAAGATTATTTTAATAAAGCTTAGGATTTTGGGCACACTTCCTGTACTTCGGTTTTTCCAAAAAAATAAAACTCTGCAAAGTTCTGCAATGGCTGGAGTCCGTTTTCCGCTCTGGTTTGCCTCTACTGTTGTACCTGAGTCCTCCGCCTACTCCTACACCTATTCCTCCGGCTCCGCCTCCTCCTATTTTGCCGCCTTTTGCCCTAGATTTTTCGCCACCCTTCCCAGCTCCCAGGGCCTCATGTCCCTGATGATTGTGGCCAGTTTGGTGTGCGTTTTGTTCCACAGATCATTTGGAAACACAATACTGACGTTTAGGATATCTCTTCGCTTTGTTAGGTCACTTGGACTTGTTGTGTCATCTTTAGCCTGTGTCTTTCCCTCTAGCAACCTCCTGCGCTCCAGTTTCCCTGACACAGTTCCCCTACCCTGAACTGTGGAAGACTGCTGCGTCTACCTTGATCAGCTGCATGATCCCAAATCTTCTTGGCAAGATTAGTGAAATATGCTTCAGTTTGGAGTTTAATCAGCATGTTCATTAAGGTAGACAAATAGTGGTGGGGCTCAACTCTTCCAGTATCCTCCACACAGGAGTAAAGCAATGCAGGTAGCTCTGGATGTCGTCTATAGAGCAATTGGAATGGACTCTTACCAGTTGCTGAGTGGTAGCTGATATTGTATGCGAAGACAGTGGTGGATAAAAGGGTGCTCCAGTCTGATGGCGTTCATTTATATGCTGCGTAGAATATTTACCAAGGTCCCATTGACCCGTTCAACCATTCCATTTGATTCTGGATGGTAGGGGGTAGTTAAGACCCCGCGGATTGCCAAAAGCTCGTTCAACTTGGCCAATATATGTGATGTGAAATTAGTCCCGTTGTCCATTAGGATAAATTGCAGTCAACCATGGCACTGTATGACACACTCCAGGATGAACTTGGCGGTAGTGACAGCCCCCAAATCCTTGATATCCCTTACTTCCACCCATCTTGTTAAATGGTCAATGTCAACTATTATATATTTGAAGCGGTTTGTGCCAGTTCGCAGGACCCACCACATCTAATAAAACAGTATGCCATGTGAAGCGAGGCTTGACTAGCTGGTAGGTGGTCTTTCGGTGGAATGGTTTCTCCACTTGACACTGATGGCAACAACAAACCATCTCAAGCACATCGTAGTGCATACTCTCCTAATAGTAGTGGGGTTGCAAGAACTCCAGCATCTTTTTCAACCCTCCATGACCTACCTCTCTATGGGCATCCATAATTATTGCAGGCCTGGCAGAGCGTTTTGGGAAATTCAGCACCAATTCCCCAATCCACTTATATAATTCCTCATTGCGCAAGAAGGTATCCTGCCTAAGCCCATCTAACACTTTGATCACAGGCAGCGGCTCATCATGATATTTGCCCAATATCATCTTTTCATACATTATGTCCACCACATCTGCTGTAATGGTGACCGTGGGTAATCAGGAAAGATAGTCCGCATTTTGATGCTTTGCCCCTGGCCAATGCATGATATCAAAATCATATGCTTGGAGCTTCAAAGCCCATCACGTGAGCCGCCCTTCAGGTTCCCGCAGATTCTGTAGCCAGCGCAAGGAGGCATGATCCATTACCACTTTGAATTTTACCCCATGGAGGTAGACCCAGAATTGTTTATATGCATAGATTACTGCTAAATACTCCTGCTCAGTCACGGTGTAATTCTGTTCAGGGCTGGTTAAACTGTGGCTATAATATGCAATGGGGTGCTCCACACTGTCATCGTCTTTTTGGGATAACACAGACCCTACAGCAGAAAGTGAAGCGTCCTTTTGAACAATAAACTCTTTTTCAAAATTGGGATATTTCAGAACAGGCGTGCTAGCCACAGCGGTTCATAATACATCAAAAGTGGTTTGACATCGATCCATCCAGTTGAAGGCAGTGTGTTTCTTAAGTAGCTCAAAGAGTGGAGCCTGTTACAGCTGAAGTTGGGAATGAACTGCTGGTAGTAACTGACCATCCCCAAGAACACCTGGATATCCCGCTTATTGCTTGGCTGAGTCATCTTGCGGATTGCTTCCACCTTGGCTGGCTGAGGACTAATCCCTTTGGAGTCTACCACAAAGCCGAGGTATTCCAATTGTTCCTTAAAAAAGTGGCACTTTTGGGGCTTAATCTTGATATTAGCATCAGCAAGGCGGCGGAACACTTGCTCCAGGTGTCCAAGATTCTCCATGAATGTCTGCAAAAACACGTTGATATTTTCAAGGTAGCCAAGAACACAAGACAGCTTTAGGTCACCCAAAATAGTGTCCATAGCCAGCTGGAACGTAGTGGCATTGCACAAACCCTGTGGCATACGTGTAGGCTGGAACAATCCTTTTGAGGTGATTATAGCGCACTTTTCTTGTTTCACCTCTGGCAACTTGATCTGCCAGTACCCCGATATCAAGTCCATAGCAGAGAAATACTTGGCCCCACCTAACTGATCTAAAGCGTCATCAATTCACGGAAAGCGGGTACAAATTTTTTTTGTAATGCTGTTAAGCTTCCAATAATTGATTACTACTTGATTGGAGCCATCTTTCTTTTTGAACAATTAGCACTGGAGATGCCCAGGGACTTTTTGATGGCTCCAACATTCCCTGTTCCACCAATGTATCTATTTCTGCAGATACAACTTCTTCTGCTGCCTTTGAGCGTCAGATAGGTGTGACCTGATAGGGGGTGGTCTCCCGTGTCCACCTGATGCATGACCCCTTGAGTGCAACCCAAGTCATGATCATCAGTTGCAAAAATGCTGTGATACTTCTCGAACAGATATATCACCCTGTCCTTCTGATCCTCTGATAGACCAGTTAGCGCCTCCTGCAGAACCACAGTCATTACGCTGAAGTGGTTTTTAGAGGCAAGCCAAGATCTTCCCAAGAACCAAAGTCGTGTACCTGGTGGACCTCATCAATAGGGATCAGGTGCAGGTAAGCCACCACTTGGTGCAGCTGAACCTTCATCACCTCCTTCTGCAGATTTGCTACCAACACCTTCACTTCCCCCTGCCCTGGTAACAGTAACCCAGGAGCCACATGAGGTTTGAGCCGCGATTGTTGATAGGGCCCCACAACCTCTCTGTACAGATCTCCCAGTATATCAATTTTGAGCTCTGTCCCAATTATGACCTGATGCCCAGAATGGATAGTCAAAGCATTCGCAGCTCATAACAGAATCCCTTTGTACTCAAAATCTGGTTTGGAAGCGTTTAGGTCTTCTGCTTCATCCACTGATATCTTACAAGAATCACACCATCACTATAAACAAGCTATATCTGACTAGAGCGGATGGGGTCATCTGGGACTCTGCTGGAAGTAAAATAGATGGGGATCCGTTGTCCCAGGTTAATGATGGTTTCATCCGCCATATTAACCACAGCGCCAAAGTGCCACATAAATGCAACACCAATCAACATGTCATAGTGGTCATTAGGCAACACCACTGCTGGAGCGGATGCGCCAGCTGACCTGAACCTCAAAGGCAATGAGCTATATGCGCCTTCTAACACAGTACTCTGTGCCCCCGCAGTCCCATACACTACTTGGTGGTCCACATCTGGCTTCAGCGGAAGCTTAGCCATGAGCTTGTGGATATTATATTGACAGGGGCGCCTGTATTAATGATCGCCCAAATTTTGGTATTCTGTACAAATATATCACAATATGTACATTCCAAATAAGAAGAACCTTTTGTGTTCATTACATAAACATCCAAGGGCGTTTGATTATCCAGAAAAGTGAGCATACCAGCCCCAACATGAAGATACTCCTGGGAAATCTTTTCTACAGGAATCGCCACCTCCACCCCCTCCAAAGCTGCTACATATGCAGAGGGTTCACCGCTGACCGTAACATTCTGCTCAAGGATTTGCCAGGCGCATGGCTTATTCACATCTTGGCGGAACCCCATGTCTGCTTTATTAGAGTCTCTCCCTCAGCTTGAGGCCAAAAGATGGTAAAGAATCTGTTGATATAATAAATCCTCAGAGTGTGTCCCAGGGCTGACACAAAGTGACTCATGATAAATATCAGGGACAATTACATTTAAATCAGCGGAATCAGAGCGTCCCATCTCTACTCCGCTCGCCATTTTCCCTGTTCATTTGGGACAACAGATACTAAATGAACCTTTGGTTTGGCCTAACAACTAAACACATAATGGCCTGTTTGGCCACATGAGAAACAAGCATTTGGGACTGGCACTTTTCTCTGAATCACCCCAGAAGGTCTAGGTCTACTATTAATCCACGCGTTATTATGGGCCCAAGGATAAGCGGGTTGATCATAATAGGGATGGAAAGGACCCGCTCATGAGTTAAGTGACCAAGGAGTAACCCACGAATTGCCCCCATATTGTTGGAATCCTTCGTTTAGTGGAAGTTTAGTAGCAGATGCAGGATCCTTCCGCTCCACGTTGGGAGCACTAAAGATGATGGATAGATGGCGTAAATGATGTATGATTTTGAGTAACTTCACATCCTCCTGAAGAGTGTATGCCATAGAATTATGCAATTCGCGATAGGGCTTGATAGCCGCCATCATCTTTATGCCCACCTCCTCATTAGTAAGACATTCACACCCAACAACACATGAGCCTCATTAGTGAACTTCTCCGCAAACTGTATTAAAGACTCATCTTTTTGAAAAGACATTGTTAAAAAATCCGCCTTGCGCTGAGCCATTTTTGTTTTTCCCCAAACAGGCGAATTACAGTCTCCTTCACCTCTTGATAAGCTACAGTACTATTTTTAAGATAACATGTAACTTGATCAGCACTTGAAACATCTAATGCGGATAACAACAGTTTAGCTTTCCGCCAATAGGAAGCCCCCTCTATGGCAAACTCAAACCGCTTTAAAAACCTGTGTATGTTGTCATCACGGTTAAATGGGGGCAGCCTGTCACTGCATATTTCCTCCTCCTGAATAACCTTATTTAATTTATACTCTGCACAGTCTAGCCGCTCCTTCATGCTGCTCAAGAGGTTGGCAAGTTGGTTGGTATGGTCACCTACCAGGTGCAGTTGGCGGAAGGCATGGTTGAGCTGCTCAGTAATATTTTTATTCTCCTGAAAAAGCACTTTTTGCGCCTGAAGTAAGGCATCCAAAGCAATATTCAGCTCCCCATATTGAGACAATTTAATAACTGGGGGTAGTACCCCGTCAAAGTGAGCTGGTTGCGCCATAGGTGCAATGATGTAGTTGTTAATAGTTGACAAATGGGCCCCCTGTAGTGAGCAACACTGTTAACTTTTGGCGAATATGACTTATTCCCGATGAGCGAGTTGCACAGGAACAGCCCACTTAGCAACGGCCAAACGATACGGAGATCATTGGTCCCAAAATAAATGTAATAAACTTATATAAAATATAAGGCAATCGCCCCAGCTACACTACTTTATTTAATATGATATAACCAGAAGACCTTCTCTGCTTTCACTATCTACTTACTCCTACTCCCTTCTTCTTTAACTCCTCTCTTTTCTTCTTCTAAAAAACCTCTCCAACTTCTCTCTCTCACGCAACTCTTAGCCCTCAGTATTCTTCAACATATTTGACACATTTTGCTAAGTCAATCTCTATTCACTATCAATGTAGAGTTTGTTCTTTCGTCAAGGTTTCAAGGGAATTTCCTCAATTACAAACCCTAATTGATTCGATAAATTCAACTTGCATTGCTCTAACCTATTACTCTCCCTCAGAGCTCACTTTGCATCTAATTTACAATCCACCGGAACACTAGCTTATCACCCAGTCATATTGAAATCTCAACAACCATAAAAATAAGGAGGTAAATGTTAAGGCCAGAGTTATCATGTTGGCTGTCCTTTTTGACCCTCAACAGCCTTTGACCAACACCAAGTAAGGACTAAGAATGCCTTGGTTAGTACCAAGATGTAAGTCCAAGAGAACGTCCTCTCTGCGTGGACTGGGAAGTTTTACCATATCCTAATAAAAAAGGTCCAAAGAGGGTTGGCTGTACCCCTCGTCACCCAGGGCAACCTCGCCCATGTGGTAGATGAGCGCTGGGTAACAGCTCTTTCTCTGAAGATTCCCCCCTGGTTCCCATGTTTGTATCCGCCTAATTAGTTTAAAAAATCAAGGAAATCTGCACAACATCAATGGTAACTGTCATTCCCATGAGCTGGAGGAACTTTATAAAGCCAATGCACCGAATCCTTAGGACCAAAGCCAAAATGTCCAAAATCTACAGGAAAAAAGTTTGACAGGCGAGCAACTAATCTTTAGAAGGGGACAAGTAATGAATTCATAGTTGAAATGGCAAGTATCATTGAACCATTGAATAGTAGGGTTGCAGACTCCAAACTCCCCTTGAAAATTTCAGGGACAAACCCTGATAGGCCAGTATCTTTATCAGGGACTGTTTCCAATAGTTCATAGCCCTCATTGCAAAAATTGGGATTGGCGATCAATGGTACCCATTTGGCTGAACAAACGCCCCATCAACTGGCATGGGCAGGTTGGCCATCCTGAACTTGTTTATGACCCATTGGGACCGCCCCTAAGTGTGGTGGCCCTGGGGGATTCCCATTGCCCATCAGGCTAGATGCCATCAAGCTAACCGCCATAAACACAGTAAAGCCTTGGATCAGGCATTTGCGGTCAAACTAATAGTGACTCAGCCAGCCATCAATTCCTTCAATGTAATAGAGTTTAAAATTATTTTCCCTCTCCTTCAAAAATTTTCTGGGTTAGGTCAAGATTTGAGGGGCCTAATTCTGTGCTTTGACAAGCAATCCTAAATCAAACACTATCCAATCAGGTGCATCATACTGAGGATTTTGTTGCTTGATTCCTTTATCTTACTTTATAATAAAAAAACCCACAACTAATTTCAGTTTTTATCATGTGCAAATATAAACCACCCTTCCCAAATATTTCTACAACCCATTGGCCCTGTGGCCATGTTTACCTGGTTCATGGCTAGGTTCTTATACACGACTATGGCTTATAGGCGTTCAGTGGCGAAATTCCTTCTTCAATAATTAACAATTATACAAACAGCAGTGCCACTGGCATTTGGGCTTGACATTTGGATGCTTCAGCACTTAAACTGGTAGGCTGGTTTAAAAATAACTTGCCTTCATTCTGACACAAGAAGTCAAGTGACTATTTACCTAAGTTTTCTATGGCTTTAAAGATTAATACATATTCTAACACAAAAATGGGTCATTATGCTAATTTCTATCCTGATTCTCAATCAGCATGCAAAAATCGTTTTTAGAACTAGTGGTGCCCAACCCAAAAGGGGGCCGCCATGCATCTTTATTTGCAAAATAACCAAACAAATGTATTATCATAAATAAAAAATTTAATATGGTACCCCAGCTGTAAGCCTAAGAAGCTATATCAGATGGTGAGGAAGTTTTGGGGAAACTTTTGTCTGGAGCCCACTTTAGCTGGAGGACCATGGTGGACAAAATGGGGGTTGGTCATCAGCAGCATGGGGCATGATGAAGTATATTTGTGGATCATTTTTGTTGATGAGGCTGTCAGTGGATATCACCTCAAAATATTACACAAATTGATGCAAAGCGAAAGTGATGAGAGCAGGCTTATTAGTAAATGACTTGATGCGCTGTCAGGTTTATGGATAGTTAGGATTGAACATCGAAGTTTTTGCTGTGTCAATGTAAGCACGGCTCGCACATCAACTTGCAAATACCTTATTTTAAAACTGAAACTACTTGGCTTTAGTCTAAGTCATAATTTGAGGCATACTTGAACTAATGTGCTGTCAATTATATAGTATTATTTAATTTGCTAAATTTGGCTCAGTACCATTATTAAATGACTCTGAACCACACCTAATCTCTCTTATAGTTGTTGCCATCAAGCTAATTACTTTGTTAGTCAATTTACTATTAGTATAGATCTATAGACTACTTTACTTTTTCTGGACACTGGGGTGTCCTAGCCACGGAACGCCTTGAGGAGGTATCCAACAGCATAAACCATTATATACTCTTAGATTTAAATGTTGATTTGGAGCACCTGATCTTTATCAAGACCACTTTTAATCACGCTTTTCAAAGCCTAGAACTTGATTATCAAATTTAAATTAGCATCATCTTAGAAGTTTATTCAAAAGTCGCCATCCTTTTTCATCTGGCGGTCTTCAAGTCCTTTTTTTGTATTTATGCATGTAGACGTTGGCACATTTGCAGTGTCTTGTTTCTAAAATGTTCAATAGCTAACTTCTTGGAGATAAGCTTGAATCTCACATAACCTCTTTGGTAATAGGTGAGTTACAGACACTCTCATTACAGCCACAATAAACTCTCTCATATATAACTCTGCCAAGGACTCACGGAGAGTTTGGTCACTTAAAACACTACCCCATCCCTCAGTTTATAGCCCGCAATGGGGCCATCAGACTTTCAAAGACTTTTAATTTTGCAACAATCCTCCCTTTACACCACAACACCCATCTTGCAATCCTACCTCATGCTATGATCTGATAAGTCCCTGACCATTTTTATGGGGCCAAGCAATAGGCGAATGTAATATTTCTTCATTGTGTTTTATATTATCCATATAAAGCATATGTGCCCTATTCTCACTGCTTCAGTGGGTTCTTCCCCACCTTCTTTAAGTGATCTCTCCATTGATTCCCCTATAAAACTATATTAGAGTTCTACCATACTCCCTCTCCTACAAGCACTGAAGTTGCATTTTATCCTGTTAGCAAATTGGAACCCACCACCTTGATCTACTACTAACAAATCACATAAAGCCGCCCATAAAATTACATTTGTCAACAGTTTGTAGAACCATTAACCCACTTCATCTAATCATACTTTTTTATCCTTGACATGGCCAATTCCAATCCATTTAAGTCTAATGATTGGGTCAATGATGCCAATCACATAAAATGCTAACCTAATTTTAATTGGGCCAATTATTTATTCCCCCCACCAAAATCTCACTACACAGTCCTGATTCCACACTCACTATTAATAACCAATGTAAAAGTCTCCAATCAGCTAGCTGTTAAAGATTTAGCTGCGCCAGATAAAGTACCCTTCACCGAGCTTTGCACATGGCCATGGGCCACAGGGAAAGGATAAACCACCTATAACTTCCTGGCTGACTCCTCAAAGTGGAAAACATTTTTAAAAGGATCTTGTTTTTATTACAAATCACTTTCCATCAATGCTGCAGATTCTGCATTGATTAACCAGCTAACTTATAACACTCCAAGCCACTATAATTTTGCATACAATCTAGCTCCAATTTTCTATGCCAAAAGTCAACTATACCAGTACATTGAAGTGATGCACATGGCATGCATCATTTATGAATCAAATCATATTAGTTGACTCTTCTACACCATTATGTTGAAGAATACCCCTATTTTTCAACCCTATATGGGATCTAAGCAACCCGCACTAAACAAGAGTCTCCCTGTACCACATTCCCCATCTGTTATGGCTACTTAGGCTTGTCGCCGCCACATCTTGTGGGGAGTAGTTTCTAGGTTATAATTTAGCACCTACCAATAAAGGTCTGTAAACATTTCTCCTCTTGGGGCTGGGCCCCACTAGTACTAAAAATATGTGGCTATTCCAGCAATATACAACTTTTAGGTAAGAAACAATAGTGTAATCATTTCTTTTACCTTATTTAAGGTTGTCCCTATGACTAAAGCCAATGTCAAAGAGGTTTTTATGATACACATTCTATTTTTTTATGAAATCTTGTGTCATTTATTAAGTGACATGTTTTCCCTTATACTAACTTGGCCAATATTTCATTAATATTTTCACCCCTGTTGTCCCATACCTCAAAGATTACATAGCTTGAATTTTGGAAATTGTAATTGCAACTCACTTTAGTTTAAACAGTTCAATTACAAATCTGGTTATTCTGCCTGTAATAGCCTTTATCCCTGGACTTAGAATTAATATGCTATCTTCTGATATCATGACAAATAATATGAGGTTCTATCTAATTGTTCTTCTCAAAAATTAAGCATCAAATATAGAAAGCGTTTTCATCACTATAACAAAGATATTAGTGCAAACATTTCTTAATTGCAAAATTTTTCATAAGTTGAGACACATATGATGAACGCCCTAAAGCATTAATTTGGTAACTTTTTGCCTATATAAACTAATAATTTATTGATTAAAACTAAAATTATGTCCAGTATAATCATTCAGCACTGATGTAATTCAGAAAAATGGGATTCATGCTTCTGATATAAAAATGATTTTTGGCTTTATAGTCCTTGTGGAACGCATGGAGAAAACTGTTTACAAGTTCTTTAGGGATTCCCTGCTCTATAAGATGCTAAGAGATTTTATTGTCCTATGGGCCTTCTGTTTTGGTAGGCCAGTATGGGACAGATAAACCTCTTGTATCCTCTATTTTATTTTAATAAAGCATTGATCTAAAACAATCTAGGATGTAAGAATGAAAACGTCTTATGATTTGTGGCTATAAATGTGGACTAATTATCATATACTCTTTATAACACGTCTCATCACGTTATAAAGCCTTATCTAAAAAGTGAAGTTTAATTAATTTATTTCTAATAAGGCTAATTGATGAGAAAAAAGTCTAAATAAAAACTTGAACTCATAAGCTATTTTTCATAAATTGAGACCTGGAATAACAAAACATAGAATATCAACCTCTAGAAGCCCATTAAGAAAATCTTAAACATACAAACTGTTTAAAGACAAGTAATAACACTGTCAATATGAAAAATAGTTTGATATACCACCCTGTTGAGGTCTAACTGTGCTAACTTTCATAATGATGAACTAAGACTGCAACTGTATAAAAACACCCTTCACGCTGCCCTACTTCTAAATGACATATGGTAAATGGTTTTCTCATGCTACAGTTCCATAAATTTCTATATTATAATTATATTATGTACTAGATGATGAAAATTTTAAAATCTATAAGTTTCTAGGAAAGAAGTAATATATATAATAATAAGAACTTCCTTCCAAATATCAGTCAATATCGCAAAATACTGAGGCCTTATAATACTGTCAGAGTAGCCTAAAATAATAAAAAATAAATTATCTTTTGTCATTGTGAAATATTGTTAGCTTATATTAACAGGTAATTATGTCTATTTATTATAAAAAGATCAAGCTCATGCTTTTTATGCCTGTTACTGCTAAGGCGCCCAAACTTTAGTTTCTTGTGCATGCTTACTTTCTAATGTAGCATATACAGCCTCTTTCGCATATAAAAAACCATATAGAAGAATAACTATACTTGCATTGCAATAAAAAAGCGGTGTCATCCCACCTATTGATATGAACTATTATTTAAGTTCTTTTGAATTTTTCCAACCATCCTTAAGAAATATGTTTTTACCAGAAAAGTAAATATGCAGTAAGAGGAGTATAATTAGGAGAAATTCAAAAATTGCTTCAAAAAGTTGCTATACAAGAATTTAAATAAATTCAAGAGAGTGTCTGTAATTCTCTTGTTCCCAGCGAGGTAGTAAGGAATGAACAGATACACCACAAGGGAACTAGTTTCTAGTAAAATTGGGGAAAGGGCACCACAGAAGGTGCCATAGAACAGAAGATCCAAGGACAGGGTGTATGACATAATATAGATAACTAGATAACATATAAATGACAAAATTTGGTTAGACCCTAAAGAGTAGTCCATAACAAGAGTAAATTGGTATCAGGGTGCTTGGGTTCATCAATCTGGTGGGGACTATAGCGGCTAAGGTGTGAACATGATTCCATTAATAATTTTGTTAGATATAAAAATGCCATATGTCGTTGGAGACCTCCTCAAAGAGGTCCGCACACAGGTCACCCAGAGGACTATACAAAATATATAAAACTAATGGGGTTTGTTTAAAGCAAGTCGACCAACTAGAAATGTTGATCTCATAATTCAATAATAAACACTGGTGGGAGAATTATCATTTCTTGGTAGTGGTACTAAGCTTAAACGAACTTATAAGTGCACACTATCATCAGACATGGTACCATAACTTGAGTAAGTCCAAACTTGAGTTAATGAATGTAGATAAATTTCTCCCAGATTTGGAAATATTGTAAATTGAACGGGTTTCAAAACCCCATTTTCCAAGAAACCGTAACAAACAGTAATTGTTAATAACAAAGCTAGTGCGTTTTTATGACCTTGAGGTAATGCTGACTAACTATCATGCGCACCCCAGGACCAACTTGAGCATATCTTGCCTGTGTCCATCATTGGTCCAGTGTATACTTCTGGTTAGGGAGGCCTGCCAAAGTTATTTTTTATCTTCCTCACGCCCAGCCTTATCTCTGCAATCAGTACCCTCAATTGTTTCATGTAACCATGACATCACCCTCCTATTCTATTGGGGCTCTACCCCCCACCCCCTCTGGTAACTTCAGCCATGGAGAGGTTCTTGTAGGAAGTTGCCAGCTTCATGGTGGCGATACTTTTGTTAGGCTTGGGTCCTGCTGCCTCAGGAAACCGCTCATAGAAAGCATCAATCATGTCTTGGGAATGGACGCAATATCGTGCTGGTACCCAACTTTTCTTAAAAGCATCAGATCCCATCAATGACACCAGGTACTAAATCCTTCTTATATGATAAAAAGCTACAATTTCCTCCATTTCCCACTCTGGTTTTCAATCGATGAAATATTCCTCTAGAGTCTCTGTTATTGGCCCTCAAAGAAATGTCAGCTTTATTCATCAAAGATGGCAAAGATCCAGAATGATGAGGGAAGATCTAAATAGTAAGAGCATGGTCACCTTTCTGACAATGCTGTAAGGCCATATCCTCTGTGGTCCCAGTTTATCGCATAGTTTCTTGATTTGGATATTTCTAGCATCAAGAATCACGAGAAATCCTTCCTTGTATGCAGGACCTACCCAGCTCTTACAATCGGAGTTCTCTTTATAAGCATGCATAGCTGCATCCAAATTTGTGATAATCCTATTGTGTAATTACTTGATGTTCTTAGAAAAGTCCACCACCGCTTCCACTTTCAGATCCACAGCAGGCTCCAATTGAAGGTGGGGTTAAACCCATAGGTGGCAAAAAAGGAGAACATCTAATGGATACACGTTGGGCGTTGTTGTAGCTAAATTGGGCCATGGGAAGATGGGAAGCACAATCTGGATGATTTGCGGCGGTGTAACAATGCAGGAAATGTTCCAGGAAATGATTCTCACGTTCTGTCTGCCTATCAGATTGTGGGTGATAGGCAGTAGAATGGCAGGGATGAATTTGAAAAGTCTTACAACTCTTCCCAAAATACAGGTGTAGCTGGGTCCAAAATCACTAATTATCTCCAGTTGACCCCATAAAGGGAAAACACATGAGGCACAATAAGTTTAGCCATCTCCGCCACAGTTATTGTGGTGTTGCAAGGAATGAAATGGGCGAAATTTTAAAACGTTCCACCACTACCATAATTGCAGAATAGCCCAGACACTTATAACCCCATATTGAAATCAAATGATCTAGGAAGTCCAGGCCCCCTCAGCCTTTTGACCTGGTACCAATAACCCTGCAAGGGGCTGGAAATTTAGCTTCATACAGTTGCAGACCAGACACTCCTTAAAGTACCTGGCAACCTGTGAGGCCAAACCCTTCCAATTATAAGTGTGACGAATTAGCTTCAAGGTCTTCACCTTCCCCAGGGTGACAGATGGTGATCTCTTCATGAAGGTCCAGGATGCTTTCCAGGCGAAGCAGTTCATCAGGGACCCATAAACGTCCCTGAAATCTTACCATCTCATCCTTCACATGGTAACACTGGTAATGTCCTACTGATTCATTTGATCCTGGCGAGGACAATAGTATACTATGCTGATAAGGTTTGTGAAATAACTACCTTTATAAGCATACCATATTCCTCCGCCTTTTTCATAGTAGCAAGCGCTGGCTGCATGCCATGGCAGAGCGGGTTGGGGTTTAATCTTACTTGGCGGAATAATCAAGTGGGTACTGTGTACTTTTACCATCTTAGGATTGGGATCTAGGGCAGGGTTCCGGCTTAAAGCATCCGCAAACTATTCTCTTTGCCCTTAGTAAACTCATAAAAAACACAAATTGGGCTAGGGTCTCATGCCAGAGGGTTTGCCGTGGGTTTAAGACATGAGGTGCATGGTAGTACAGTAAGGCACGGTGATCTTTACATACCAGAAGGGTTAGGATGAGCCATGTAAGTGATGATGCTTATAAGCCAGCGCCTCTACCACTGCCAATAACTCTTTATCATAAACGGCGTGGTTTAAATCTAGTAAGGACATTTTAATAGAAAATATCCCACATAATGCTCCATTCCATCTTCATCCACTAATAAAAAGGCTATTGCTATTGTGAAATTGAAAGCATAAGTAGCCAAAATAAAATCTTTTTCTGGATCAACATGGAGAAGGACGGACGTGGACATCAGGATGCACTTTACCAATTGGAAGGAATTCTGCAAAAAAGGGGACAACTGGAGCACTTTAGCTCCACTCGCCTTATACAGGGGCGACGCCACCTCAGAAAGAGTTGGCGTGAATTTCTTAACATTCAAGTCCCCAAAAGCTCCTTAATCCTTAACTGAAGTTGGGGCGGCCATTTGCAGATAGGCTACTCCTTGTCTGGAGTTACCATGTGGCCTTGGTCAAACATAATGTTTCCCAGGAAGGTGACCTGGGACTTGAAGATATCACACTTACTAATTTTCAGCGTAAAGTCTGCTGCCCTCAAATGCTCCACCAATTGCCTCAGGTGAATTGCATGGGATGCTTTATCAAGGGAAAACACCAGAATATCACCCAAGAAGGCCACCGTTCATACACTCAATAGGTCCATCAAAGCCGCATCAGTATGAAGTTGGAAATAGCAAGTGTATTTTTGAGCCCAGAAGGCATAACCTGAAACTGAAAGTTCCCCTTTCTGGCTTGGAACGCGGTGAGCCACTCCTGGCCCTTCTTAATATGAATCTTATTAAACGCGTTTAAGCAATCCAGTTTGAGAAGACTATGCCTTATCCACATTATGAGCAATCAGTGAATCCACCGGGATGGGATGCAAATCTGGCACTATGATGTGGTTTAGGTTCCCATAATCTACGCATGGGAATAAAGTGACATTGGCTTTTTCAATAAAAGAAATGGGGAGCATACAGGAGAGTTACATTAAAATTTGCGCCTTTAGCTAACTGCTATTTAACCCACACATCCCAGGCAGCATCCTCCCAAGAAATCAAAGGGTAAATGGGAGAAATATAAGCACTTGGTTAACCGTGAGTTTGAACTTGCAATCAAACTCTGAATGAGCTGTTAGTACATTGATTAAAGCTGCATAAAAATGAAGCTTCCATCCCCTTCAATTAGAAAGGTAAGAGTACCTTCAAAGAGGGCTTCAGCAACGGAGCAAGATTAAGTGTGTGGACCTTTGGCAATTGGGGAAAATCGCCCTGAGAATTAGCTTCATACAAAAGAAGAAAGTGTTCTTTGATCATACTTCACTATAATGCAAGGTATTGTCCTATAAGTTGGTTCAGACGTCAACTTTCGCCACCACTCTAAACCCAAAATGATGGGTTACAAGAGGTTTTTGATAGCTTGGAAATGGTCAGCCAAATGATATTTGTCAACTTAATAATCCTCTATCCCCAGAACCTTCACCTTGGAGTACTTTGGGAAGCCCCTCACCTAACCATACCACCTGGCAATAATTCAACTTAAGGTAGTCAGCTAGGTCTTGGTCAATAAAATTCTCAGAGGCTCCTGTATCCAACAGAATAGTGGTGCTAAATTTCCCTAAAGTGGATCAAAGGGTAGCAGTCAACAAAAATATCTGTAATGGTCTTTTTTTCAAAGAAGAAAACGCCAACACCCCAACAGAAAATACTTTTCATTTATAAGCATGCCCCAGGACAAGTTTTTGGAGCAAAGAATGAAAAGGGATAATTGGTCACTATCACTAAGGAGGCCACACATCCCAGCATAACTTCAGCAGTTTCAAATACATTTTTATATTTTAAAACAATTCCTTCTCCACCTCCTGTTTTCTGCAGATCATGGTAGAGATCAAGCGCAGGTTCTCAGGTGCGATTTGGTACACATGAATGGGGTCTGAATCAAAGCCACAAGAGCTGATGCTCAGATCGTTTTTTTGTATGAAAGTTTAAATTATAAAACGTGTTTTTGGGCATTATTGACCCCATACCTGATCCAATCAAAAGTTGTTCATGGTTATTCAAGGGCATTACCACCAAACACTTCATCAATGTTACAGCCTGAACTGTGGGAACGCAGTGTGAAGAAGAATCGTTTTAGTTTATTTTACATTAACTTTTGGGCTTGACTCTTCTGGATGAATGAATTACGCTGAAAAGGGGAAGGAATTGGTGGAAAGATCGCCCCATTCAGGGGAAAACATTAGTTGCTGGCACCATATTTATAGGGCTGCCACGGGTGACATGATAGCAACATAATCAACTGAGACAATTGATAGAAACTCTGGTCTAGACCCATTCTTGCCTTTAAGTTTGGCAGAACTCAAAGTAATAGAAGGATAAGATTCTTTCTCTTTCAAAGGCGTGCATGAATCTTTGGGGCCTGTATCTATAGGGGCCTCCAGGTGAAACAAAAAGCCAAATTACCTGGCCTCTTCTGGGTTGGGGCAGGGAATTCGTTCCTTAGAGCTTCACTCAGCTGGTTACAGTTGGGAGTAGAGATTGCCATTCCAGGGCATTTCTTGTAGGGGGTCCAAGGTGGAATGGTGAGATGGCGTTTTGATGATGCCTGACAAAGATAGGGTCTGTGCCCTGTTGCAAACTTCATTTAGATAAAAGATCACTGGGCGTTCAGCTTGGCGCAGAGCAAAGAACTTGTTGAAAGCTTGAAAGGATGACACGTCCAGGTGACGATGCTACAGAAATGCCCCAAACCCTACACCAATTTCCACAAAAGGGGCTGTGAACAAAACATCACAAAAACCCAATCAGCTGCTTCAGGGGACAGCCAATACAGCAAATTTACCCTGCGCAAAGGTGGATGAGAACTACTTAAATTGTCAATATAAAAAAAGCTTCCACGAGAGGGTGTCAAGTGCCTGTTAAATTTTGTATTAGATTTTGGGGAAAGTCAAGGGTATCGTGACAACAGGATCATGAAGAGTCAGAGTACACCAGGTATGAGCAGGAAGGGTGGGAGCTTCCCAGTTGTTGGTAGTGAGAATAACGCCAAAATGCACTAATAATAAAAATGAGAAAACTGTTTTGATAAATATGGAGACCATAAAAATGGCCAGCGTACTCAAATTACAAAAATATAAAACTCACACAGCTAAGATGCATGCGCATATAATAGAAAGGTTGGTTGACTAATATCAAGAGAGTAACTGTAACTCTATCATTCCCAGAGGATTGGTGCGGAATGCACAGCCACACCACAAGGGAAATAGTCACTATCAAAGCTGAAGAAAGGGCACCATAGAAGGTGCAGAGCACAGGGGACCCAAGGACAGTTGTATAGCATAATATAGATAACTAGATAACAGATAATTGACAAAACTTGGCTAGACCCTAAAGAGTAGTCCATACCAAGCGTAAATTGGTGTCAGGGTGCTTGGGTTACTCGATCTGGACAGGACAGGGCGGCCCAGGTGTGCATCATATTCTATTGTTAACTTTTAAAAAATAAAAGATCCTATTTTTTGGAGATCTGCTCAAGGAGGTCCGCGCATAGATTTTCCCAAGGGACCATATAAAAAACGTAAACCTAATGGGAGTTTATTTAAAGCAAGTCATCCGACAAGGAAGTTTGGTCTTGGGAAATACTTAATAAACATTGGTGTAGAATCGTCACTTTGTGGGATTGGTATAAACCTAAACAAACCAGTAAGCGCACATTACCATTAGCCATGGTACTGTAACTTGAGTACTTACGAACTTAAGTTATTGATTAAAGCTGAATTCTCCCAAATTTGGCAATTTTGTAAATTTGAGTGGATTTCAAAACATAATTCTCCAAGCAACCGTTATGAACCATTATCATTAATAACAAAGCTGGTGCTCTTTAACGCCCTCAATAGTAACTCTGAGCCAACCATCATGCGCACCCCAGGACTAACTTGAGCATATATTTTCCTGTACCCATCGTTGGTCCAGGGTATGCTTCAGGTTAGAGAGGACTGTCAACTTTTTCTTTTAGGCCTCCTCATGCCTAGTCTTATCGCTGCAATCAGTACACTCAATTTTGTCATGTAATCATGACAATAATAATGTTCTTTAAGATATTATATTGACTTTGAGACATTTTTTGACCAGCTTATAACATACATTATTCTTTTCTGAAAATGCAATAATGCCTCAAACATTATTTACAAATCCTGAAAAGCCTTACCAACATACTTTAAACCTCGTTAGTAAGAGTAAAAAACTTTATCTGAGTCTTCAAAGAGAAAACTATAATACTTGACCAAGTTTTAAGTTCCACTTTTTTTAACAAAAAATTGACTTATAGAATAAGAAAGTGTGAAAGAGTCACACTTAAATCAACTTGCTCTCCTTTGATTATTAATTAATGGAAACTAAAAGTATTAATCATGGTGTTTATAGTGAAAGTTTAATTATTTCAGCTACTTATTTCTTTAAGTATATTATGCAATTATCTTGATAGATACTATCATCACAAGACGTAGCCATATGCAAGGTATAGATTGCCTAAACCCTTTATAGCACGATCTATTATAGCCTATTCTAATTTCGTTTATAAGGTTTAAAATTGAGCTGCTAACTCATGTTGTTTTTAATTAGAAATCAATGACTTCTTGATTAGCGCACAATTTTAAGTGATAATGCTAGTATCATAGCTATAATGTTGAGAGTATTTTGCGCTTGGATACCGTGCACATTATGATTCATATAAGTATTTCTATGGATAGTTTTAGAAAATAAAAGACATTGTACCTATTGCCTCTACAATATACACAAGGTTTCACCTTTTCTTTAGGTGTCATATAAATTGCCGCATGATCAGTAAGTTAAATTTTAGTGGATAACTCTAATACTTCTCAGATTATAGCCTTATTTTATAATAGTAAAGCTTTAGTGGTAGCAACGAATTTTAGGCTTAAAGATATCTCTTTTGCTTAAATCACTTGATTGATCAGATTTGAAGTTGTTTAATATAATTAAAACAACAATTGCAAATCTTCCAATTAATTTACAAATGTCAACAGGTTTGACGCCGCTGCTTCTTCATAAAGTGATGGTGCACAGCCTCCTGTTGTTTTTAGCCGCTGCAAAAGCGCTTGGTCTGGATCTTCTAAACCCATAAATCCAACCAGTTGCTTTTTACCCCCTTAGGACCCAATCCAAGATCTTGCACGCTCCCAGGAGGTTCTTTTTAGCCCCTGGTGCTCTCTTGGAGCAACCTGAGCTTTGGCCTTTGGGTCAAGTATGGGAACCTCTTCCTATATGCATATGATGCCACCTTTGAGGTGGCTCACGTGGTGTTCAACACCACTGACTTAATTGATTTTTGCCATTTAATATTGCTTTGCCCTTGGCTTTTCTATTAAAGCCCAAGCTATGAATGCAGAAATGATGCTGCTAGTTTTAAGAAACATTCATCTCCCCAAAATTCACACTTGATTTCCAGCGGATGCCATTCTGATGATACAGTATGCCATATTGACCAACCACTTTATCTTAATCAGCTCTTCTTTGAGCTCCTGGAGAAATGACCGCTTATGGCACTAATTCCATCATCCAGTTTGTGGTTTTCCCAATTGACAACCACCTCGCAGGGCTAGTACCTTTTCAATGATCTAACCCTCCCACTGTAATACCCCATCTTGCCATTCAACCACACTGTGGTCCTTTCAGTCCCCAACAATCCATTATAAACCCACATAGAGAATGGTGGCACTGTATGTCCTTGTGATTTGTGTAAGACCACTCAAAGCGTTAGTGCCCTTCCTTCAACTCCAAAGAAAATATAGCCCCTCCTTCCTCCAGTGTTGACCTTGCTGCAGATCTGGGTGAGTTTTTAAATGGGGTTTGATCCTTCTCCACCTCCCTCAACCGCTGCAACTGCAGCTCCTTTGGTGGCAGCTAATAAGATTCTTCTTTTCATAAAATACAGGAGTTAATCACAGCTCAGGCACCATTCAGTGTTTCCTTGTTGGTAGCTCAAGAGCCAACTTCTCATACCCCAGCCTATAAGCTCGTTTGCCGGTCTGTATTTACCCTTTTTAATTCATTTGAATTTACTTTTTTAGATAACTGAAGATGATTACCTTAATTGGTAAATATTATTTTTTATAATTATATTCTGTCTCATGCCTCCCATTTCTGCACCACAACTTCACTCCACCAAAGTCAGGGATTCTCTGTTTAAAAAACCCGTTATCATATTACATTTGAAGAAGCCATTGAACACACCAACAACTACTCCACTAAGTCCTCAACGCAGCTATGGAGCATCTATTAATGAGATTCCCTGTGCTAATTTCCTGGATGGCTTCCCCGAGGAAGCCTGGGATGAGTTCAAAGAGTTTGTATTTTCCAGTAATTGCTCATGCCAACGCTACCATGATGCTAATGTTTGACCCTCACTAACCTAAAATGGAAAAATCTAAAGGTGTTTCATTATGTTAGAGCTGCTGAAACATGTTGAGTCTCAACTCGCTTGATACATCAAGGTTTTGCACACTTCGTGACTCATTGACATTCCTAATTAAAAGCTTTTCAGCATTTTCCTCATTCCTCCAATGTCATGATGCATGGTTACTGCAAGATAACTTGCCATACAGGCTGGGTTGCTAAAACCTCTTTGAATAGTCCAAATTCCTAAAGGCTTAGCTGACCTAAAGACTTGATAATTTAACACTCTATGAGTTTATTAATTAAAAACTGAACAAAACAAATACTTAAGGCCTCATAGAAAACCATAAGAATGTAATGAGCAACCTCAGCTCTCACTGGTACAGCCCCAAGGGCTGGAGAGAAGGGAGGGTGACAACCCACTGAGCTTTGCAGTTATTGGCATTTGCCTTGAACTAATCAAAAGAGTATAAGATTATAGGTTGGGTGGATCTCTCCAGATTAATGGCGGAATGGAAGGAAATAGCAAGGTTGCAGGTAGCCACAGCTTGTGTGGCAGATTGTCATAACAAACAGAAAAAATCAAAAGGTAAGTGAGCTCCGCTACAGCATGGTGGATCATTGGATCAGTGGATTGCAACGCACACTTCATGAACATTTATGTTAATTTGCATATGACAGCATACATCACCAGATATTATTTGGTACAAATAAATCAGACGTGAAGGTTATTTTCACAGTAAACAACTAGAAAGAGATTGGTCTATTCATAGTAAGGTAAAACAATGAAATAAGCTAGAAATCTACCCTAAGGAGTGCGGTTGCCTTTATAATAGGGTGGGAGAATTGGAAGAGATTATAATTACTCACATGTACCTAGGCCTCTTCGGAAATCTCTAATTGAGTGGGTTAAAAAAGTTATGAAACATTAAGGGAGGCTTAAATGGGCTTTAATTACATCATAGTAAGTTTGATAGCACAAACTTTGGACCAAAACAATAATACAGAGGGAAGTTATCAATCTTGGACAGTTTAAACTGGGACGGTGAGCCACTAACACCAGTTTTGTATGAACCCATCTCATTTTTAGCATTAACCAAACAGACATTAAGAGTAAACTGAGTGATCTGAAAGTTTAATCCACAACGTATACCATTAATAGAAACCAATTAGACTTATCAGGCGTGATAGGTCTTATATGGGGTTTGGGTGTGGTTGTGCATTCCTTAATTATCAGTGGTGACCAGGCCCTGGTTGGGATGAGACTTGGTTTCCTGCTTGAGGCCCCTAGACGGACCACCTCCCTACACACTTATTCAATCATTTCTAATAAGGAAGAAGAAGAATAGGCGCAGAAAGGTAGGATCCTTAAGTGCCAGGGAAGTAAGTCACCACTATTATACCACATGAGCTAGGTCACAGATCTGGAAGAGGGGCTTCACTGGGGGATTAGGCTTTTCCCTACGGCTGCAAGTAGGTTTTCACGATTTCAATGGAGGGGAAGGTCATATGGACTTACATTATCATTTTTCTTTTAAATATAGAATTCATACTTCCTCCTGAGGTATGGGCAGAACGTAATTTTCTGCCTCTCATGGATCTTGATGGTAAGGTGGCTCACAATTTTCTGAGGGTGGGTATCATCAGGAAGTGACTCATAAAATTCTTTTAAAATGTTCTTTACAGTTAATGTAATCTTTTGCGCTCAAATAAATAATTTTGTAGGAAGGGTAACCCTTCCAGGGAATTAGGACTTGGTCAAGTGACGTGATTTCCATGGAACTAATATTGCCGCTTGCTCTACCTTCTTGGAATAATCCACAATGATGGGCTCAGATGATGCAGGCATGGGGCCTTTAAATGGAGACAACCAGGACATATTGAGCATGTTGTGTTTTTCAAGCGAAAGGTAACTTAATGTGGAAGCCGCCATTTACCAAGTCCTTCAGAACTTCATATGGGCCATAACATTTGCACACTAGCTTTCTGGGATGACTTTATCTCCAAGTTATGGGTATCCAACAAGAGAATAATTCTTTTATTGAGCTCATGGATGTTTTCGCTTCTAGTTCACAACTTCTTATAACCCTATACTGTCTTTTATAGGTGATCACTTACATGATTTTGGATTTTTCAGATATGGTTCAAGCGTTCCTATGCAGCAGGTATCGTGGAAGTGAGACGAGTGACTATCTGGAATGTAGTTTTTTATCCCAAATTGGCCTCAAAAGGGAAAATGAAGGTGTAGGCATGGAGAGCATTATTGCATGCAAACCTTCCAGAGGAAGCTCTTATGACCATGTGTCATGATTGGTTGAAGCATAATAGTGGTTTTGCCCTTATGTATGGTTCAACCCCTTTGATTTGTCCATTCAATTGAAAATGATAAGCAGTTGACCAGCATATCTGATCTAAAGGAGGTTAAGGAGGGCACTCCAGAATCTTTAGGTAAATTGGGATCTGCAGTCACTTAAAACTCCTTGGGGAACCTAAACATGAAAAATACGTGGGTCACAAAACAAAATTGAGGATTTTAGAATCGTCTGATATGTTCCAAGGTTTAAAGGAGTGCATACTCTGTTATAAAGTAAATGACCACAATTATCACATCATATCCCTTGAAAGGAGGCAGCTCTAGAATATAATCAACATATATTAAGGTTAGGGACCTTCATCTTGTTGCAATGGATGCAAAAGGCCTTTCTTTACTGATTATTCCAAGTTAAAGTGCACACAAACTACACAAGGAGAAATTCACAAAAGGGATCTCTTTGGAGAATCTCGGTATTAAAAAGTTCTTTTACCCAATTTTCCAAATTTTTTTTAACACAAGGTGACCCACTTTTGGGTATCAGGTGTTTTTGAATCATTTAGTCATGGAGGATGGGTGAAAATAAAACTCTGTCTTTAAAGAAGATTGCCTATCCTTGAGAACATAGTAGGTATTCTTATATGACTTTTTTCCAGGTTAACATATGATGTAATCCCCTACAAGGAGGTCAACTTGGTGGAAAGAAATTGATCATTGAAGGGCGCGTCTGAGGTAAGGCTGTCAAAACCTGAAAGTGGAACGAGCATTAGGATTTATATGGTGAGAATGACGGTAGTAAGGTCAGGATGGTCATATATGCTTGGGTTCAAGTCAAAGATACTACTCAACATATCTGGCAAGATAATTAAGACTCCTTTTACAAGCTCATACTTGAAATTAAAGCTGCATAGATTTTTGTACGTGCAGGCTTAGATGTGTGCAAGCTCATGCAGTTTTTTTAATACTTAAAGGACTTTGGTCAGTTCACAAAATAACCTCATGCTGGGTCCCTGTCTGAGGTATCGCCCATGAGTCAGTGCCCAGGACATGGCCGCCAGTTCCTTGTCATAGATTGCCTAAGCCTGATCCATGGCTGAAAATTTTAGATAGAATAAGCAATTGGATGATCTACCCCATCATGCTCAGAGGAGCACAGCACATATAGTATATGAAGATGTGACATAAGGCAGAATAAAGGGTTTGTATGTGTCTGCGTGCCTAAGTATAGTATGGTAAGAAAACCGTTTGATTGCGTCAAACGACTGTTGGCATTCAGGTGACAACTTGAAAGGTGCGTTCTTGCTAATCAGAAAGTCCAGAGTCATACAAGTTGAGTAAGAGAAGGGGAAATCTTCTTAAAAAATCACTGTCTCAAGAAAGCTTTGGAGTCAATGTAGGTGGTTGGGTTTGTCAGGACTGTATATCTTTTAATATATATGGGGAACTTCATAACCATCTAAAAACCAGGTATCTTAAAAAGGTATCCTCTTCACAAAAGTACTCACATTTAGAGGGCTTTACAAAGAGTCCAGCCCTGTAGAGAACAGTAATTACTATCTCCAGATTTTTCGTTTTGCTAATGGGTTGGGAAATAAATTAGATCTTGTCAATGTAGGCAACTACGCTGGAGAAGCAGGGAACCCCTAGAAAGTCATCAATGATGTGCTGAAAGGTTGCTGGCCCATTCATAACCCAAATGGGATCATCTTATACCGAAAGATTCCACACTTAGTGCATATTGATGTGGAACAATCTAGCACATGCCTAACTCTTATTGATTGAAGATACTTTTTTTAAATCAAGATTAGATATGATCCGCGACTTTATAATTGCATGAGCAAAGTATATTCTTCCAGGGGGGTAGGATTCTGGAATTGTAACATTATTTTATAATATATTCAATACATGGTCACAGGAATTATATGCTTTCCGGACAAAGACAATGAAAGAGCATTAAAAGACTTCTTGACGATCCAATCCTTTGCCAGCATGTCATCCAGTCATACACTATGATCCTTTTTCTCTTCCTTGGTTTATGTTAATAGGGGGCAATATCTTAGCTAAATGTACTGACAATTAAAACGACTGATCATACTTTGAGGTGGGAGCCTGGTAGCCAAGCTCATGTCCAAAACATATTTGTATGGGGCGAGAAGAAAAAGTCTAAGGAGATCCATATGAAAGTAGCGGGTAACATTGAACTCAGGAAGGTCTCAGTAGGGAGAGTATTGTTTATGGGGAATTTCCCACTGAGCTCACTATTGGTAAAAAATGGGAACTATGGCTTAACTTTATGTTTGATTACAGATGATGGCACTAAATCACATGATGGATGAAAGTATATAACAAATTAGAAACTTTTGAGAAGTGGTCGCAGAAACAAAATTTTAGAAAAATAACTGCTTTAAATGATGCACAGTGAGGCACTTTATAGGTTGAGAGGATGCGCCCAATATGGGAGGACCATATCAGTGTCAAAGTTTAGAGCTTGTGCGGTTTAGGTCCATAAATTGCTAGATGCCCCTGTGCCCAAGAGAACCTGCATAGTGACCTTGCAATTCTAGAACAAAACGTAATGGGAATTTGAGACAAGCTTGATTCTCATTAATGGTAGCTGAAAGCAAAAGAGCCACTGGCGCAGAAAACGGATCTAGGGCGAGGAGTGACCTTCTGATAGCTAGCAGACTATGCATAATTTTACTAGTAATATCTTTTAAATTTTATTTTGGGAAGGATGACCAGGGGACAGACACTTCCAAGATGTAATCCAACGAAACTAATATCAGCAAGGGGAGGGCACCCCAGAGAAGCAAACGCTATCTCCTGTTGCCAGCGGGAACGCCAAGAAATGGAAGGGGGTTACGTGTGAAGGGGCTTGCGCCACTCTTGAACACGTATGAAGGAAGGGGTCTGAAGTGATGAACAAAACCAGAAACCAGAATGAGACCAGCTGACAGCGACGGGATGGTAGGTACCAAAACATCCAAGCTTTAAAGTGGTCCACAAGGTGCAACTGGAACTGGCATACAGCTTCCTGGAGGGTGGGAGTAGAGCCTGAGATAGCATCCAAGGCAACCGTGTGGATAGTCCACATAGTGATTGCAACCACTAAGGCTCAGAGGGAAGATATTATAGGGGAAATCAAGGACTAGGCGAAGATGTCCTTAGATAGGCTAAAGGCTTTGCCTGATCCCAGCGAAAGATATGCTGAACCTCACGCCAGATCGCTTTTGATGGAGGGCATTCTTTCAGGCGATGAACCAAAGTTCCATACTAGCCACACATGACACAAGATGAGTGCAAAGTGTTAGAGTGCTTGGCAGTATGGTATACCCATCTCAAACAGCGCCACACGTGGGAACAAATATTCGGCTGAAGAAGAGAGTTGTGGGCGTACTCCCTAATGGCTTTCTGGGTATAGAGGGAGTAGGGGATGTCCAACATGTCCAGGAAGTCCTCCCTGGCCATGACAGGGGTCCGCATGGGTATCACATTGTTCAGAATGGCTTGTCCTTGTACTTACTGGGTGAACTAAGGAATAGGGCACCCCCTCTGGGAGGTGTGCCCACTGATGTAAATCCTCCACTCAGCGCTCTTCATGGAGAGGAGAATCCTCTTGAAGTGTGGCGACGTCCCATGCGGGCCTTCAGCAGAAGGGTGTGAGGAAAGATACTTTAACAGAGAATGGGGGTTGGTAGGATTGCTGAGGCCCAGGGCGCAGGAGAAGTTGGAGCGAGCAGCGCATGACCAGTGCTGGGCTGAGAGCGTTGGGTTGGTGACTTCAGCGATCCAGGTGCCAAGTATTTTAGCAGCGTGGACTTCAAAGTTGAGAAGGACCATACCACCACTATGGCGAGGGCCAAACATGACATCCAGGCGCACTGGTAGTGGGCGTTTTAACCAAAGCCACCCTTGCAGAAGGGCATATAATGTCTTGAAGAAGTAAGTGGAAAAAGCGATGACGTGGGCCCAAACCAAACTTTAGAAAAGAGCATAGAGTTGGCTAGCACTACCCTGCCTGTAAGGGATGTTTGGCGGGCTCTGAGGGAAGCTATGCGTTTTGTAACGTTGTCCAGAATATGACGCTCCATCTCCGTTGAGGCGTACCCTCAGCCTCCAGCCACACCCCCAAATGGCGGACTGGACCAGAGGTGGGTCTCGGCAAAAAGGGGAGCACGAGCGGGGTGGTGTGGGTTGGTCAGGGCAAGCGAACCCATGAGCAAGTTGCTGAAGCAGGTAGAAAACGGGGCGCTGGGACATGCGGGCTTGGTACCAACCAAGGAGAATGATTTCGGTTTTGAAGGCGTTAAGTGCAGCATTACTTACCCTGGATTAAACCTGGATAGTAGCTTCAAGCACGCGTGCATCATGATTGTTAGACACTCCAACAACACAATCATCAGCAAACGCCAACATCTTGACTGGTGCTTGGCCTTGCACATGGACACCAGTAATGCTGGCATTTACATTGCGAAGAAGTGGTTCAAGGATGAAGTTATACAAGAGTGGGCTTAAGGGGTCCCCTTGTCATAAGACCCTTTGAGGGCGAACTACATCCGTGAGGAAACCAGGGCCACACACAGCAATTGTGGCAGATTCTGTGAAAATCATTGCAAAATTAATGAAAAGATATGGGAGGTGGAATTTGTGGAGGCAGGCTTTGAGATAATCTCAGTTGACTCTATCACAGGCCTTCTGCTGGTCTAGAAAAACAAGTGCTCCAGAAGCCGTGGATTGGAAGATGTTGGCTACGGTGTGTATGTTGTCGCAAATAGACCGTTTGGGAATGAAACCAAATTGCTCAGGGGAAATGAGAGCAGAGGCAACTACCCCTAGGCAGTTTGCCATGATTTTTGGTAAAGAGTTTAGTATATGTGTTAGTAAGTGATATGAGGCGCCAGTTGGCCAAGTCCAGCTTATCCCCTTTCTTGTACAACGTTATTGTGTAGGCCTTTTGTCCTCCATGGAGGAGGCGTGTCTCCATTAGGCACTGGTTCATTGAGGCGAGCAGCAAGGAGGAAAAATATTTAGAATATTTCTTATAGAACTCATAAGTAATCACATCTGGACCTGAACATTTCCTGTATGGTGCACCGCAAACGGCAGACCAGAGTTCATCCCAAGAAATTAAATTCATCAACTCTGGATAACAGGAAATGATGCAGATGTGTGCACTTTTGAGAAATTTGTCAACTTCAGCTGGCTGAACTGGATCAGAGTGAAAAAATTTCAGAGTAATAATTTTTAACTTCAATTGCTGCTTTATCCAAAGTATCTGCGATGGAGTGGTCTGGCCGCCTCATCTGTGTGCAGGCCAAGCTCTGTCACAGTGTAAAGAATTTTCAAAAAAAAGTAAGCGTAGCACATGTCACCCGCTGTTATATGCTTTGCCTTATACTGAACACAAACCCAATGTTTGTGTTGTATTACTAGTGTGTTGAGGCGAGCGGACACCTATTCCCACTTACAACCCCAAGCCAGGCTGTAGCCTGCTGCGAGGACATTATATTACAGGTGGTCCACTTCTGCCAGCATGAGAAAAATGACTGCTGAGGCAGCCAGAGAGTGACGTGATGAAATGTGGCATGCCTGGCAGATTGTGTTCACTTTGAAGGTTGACTAGGTAGAAAGTGGGTCTGCACATAACCGTGAGGTAAATTCTAGAGCCAAGGTTTCAGTGTAATTCACGAGGAAGATCTGGGTGACGTGATCTCAGCTGGGCGGAGTTTGCACCACTTCAGCGCCTGTGCCGCTGGTTGTGACAAAGAGAAGGAAACTGATACCATCCTGTTGTCAGATAAATCGAGTTTTGTTGTTGTAAAGTGGGCAACTTGGGACTGAAATTTCAGCTTGTGAAATTAAGGTCAATGCAGGACATAGACCTCAGCTGGCCGTTGTGCATATGTGGACAAGACATGTTTGTGAGCAGCTGTGCATGAGGCGGCAGAGTATCAAACAGCCCCAAAGTGGTTTTTAGAACGCGAAGTTCTACCTGCCCCTGTGGGGGTGTAAACGACTTGGGCCAGCAGTTGATGGCTGTGTTGGTCCAGCAGTTCATGTAGCCCACCACAAATGGGTAAGGGGGAAGCGGGAGGAAATTAATGGCCAAGAAGAATTCCCAATGAGCTTATGCTCAGGTTGAGGCGTATATGTTAATGACAGCGTGCATTTCGTCATCCCACAAAAAGGATACAACAAGGACACAGCTGTCAAAGAACAATGTTGATGAAAAAAATTTAAAAGTTTACAGGTCACTCAAATAAGCACCCCACAGTGCGGTGACCAATTGGAAAGGGAAGGGAGGAACATGGTTGCCATGTGTCCTCTGCACCGCACATTCAGTGGGTTTCCTGAATGGCCAGGATGTCCACGAATAAATTATTTTTTTAAATTCAGTTTCCTTAGCCTGGGATGGTAAGGCCTTGAGTCTAGCGATGTTCAATGTCCCTATAGTAAAGGCTCCCCCCATTGCACCTTAGGTGCGAGGGGAAGGGCACCCATGCCCTTCAGCCTTCTCTTTTTCAGCTCGTTTCTGTATGGCAGCGTGGGTATTATGTGCTATGGAGTATGGTTCATCATAGAAAGCTTAGCGGTGGGGTTGACATTGGCTTTTGCCTTCTGTTTATTTCCCCCCTTGGAACTTTTTTTGGTGTGGTGTGCACCTGTGGTGCACCATGCATGTTGATGAAATTTTAGAAGGTAGATCGGGGGGCGACTCAGTTTCAATTGAGGCTTGTTAGCTTTGGGCGGATGAATCTGACTCACCCATCGGTTCATCAGATTGAGTAGCCCAATCTGATTGGTGGTAGGATTCACGAGCTGCTTCTGCAGCAAATGACTTGACGTCCTCCTGGAGCTGGGTGGGTGGGATCATGGATGCGGCCATGGCCACCGCCTTGGCCACCACTCTGCGGGCATGCTTGTCCTTTTTACGCTCCTGCGGGGACACAGTCTTCACTTGTATGTAGCACCCAGGCGCGCCCCACATGAAGGCGGCGTAGGTATCTATTTCCAGTTCATAGTGGGCATCTGCACCGCACATTTCATCTGGGATGATTTTGGTTTGAGTAATGCCTTCCTTGGCAGGGCAGGTATGGGCCTTGTGGCCAAAAGCATGACAGAAGGTGCAGATAGGAGGCGCACTATCCACGTTGACCTGGAATGGTTGGGATTCTTGTTAATCAATTTCGACAAAAGTGGTGTGGGGGATATGGGTCAAATCTTCTGCTACCCCGCAGATGGGGTTAGAACAGCAATTGCTTTTCCCATGCACAGGTCTAGCATGAGCATAAAGCGCTGCATCTCAGGGGATTGGATTTCCCCATATTTGGTGATCCCAGACTACAGGTGGTGCTCCAGCACGGTGCGCTTATTTGTTGTAGGTAGGAAGTCAAAAGTTGCAAAAATTTGGTTAGATTTAGTCCAACGAGTGCACTTCATGTTGACTACCCATTGACCATCTGGGAGGTCCACCACCACCTGCACTTTTGCAGCTTCTTCTGCCACAATTTTGTTCTCAAACCCAAGATCCAGCTAACCGTAAGGCATGGAGTGCAGTGCGATGTATACTGCATTTGGGAAATGTATGTGTACATCTCCACAAAAGTTCTCCCAAATCGACATTTGTTGTATATCCAGGAAGACTTGCACCCCATGCTCCACTGACGACAGTGGCTAAGAGTGCAGCTGGTTGATAAACTAATTGCAGCGTGCTTGCCAGGCTAAAATTTCAGGGGAAATGCTAACTGCCAGTTTTTACTACTAATTTTATCTAGGCCGCCAGTGTTGGCGGAGCGTTTATGAAACTTGTTTGGTGTGGGGCCCACTCCTGTGCCCTTAACTTTGCTAGCCCAACAGTTACCCAAAATTAGGTACACACTAATCTCCTTGATGAGATTATCAAAATTACCTAGACTTAAATTTAATATGTTGCAAAAGTGTTTGCAATGAGAGAGAAAAGTTTTACTAGTAATATCTTTTTATCTACTTGTTTAGACGACCAGATAGGTTTTTTGGTAGACCCTGGTGCACTCCGATAAGTGAGGAGTTAAAATTGATAATATATGGAAATTTCTAATGACTAGGATGCAAACGCCTTCTCCAATCCTGAGAGATGGGTAAAGAGCGCTGAAATTGTAGGCTGTTTATTGTTTCATGGTGTAAGATGACAAAAATAAGATTGGCCATACAAGCTTTTTGTGCTAATGTCCAGTGAATAGCTAGAATGCCAAGGACTTACCTGACCTAAAGACTTGATGATGAAACGTTCTATGGGTTAAGTGTATAGAAAACTGAACTAAATGTATACCTAAGGACCCATAACAAGCTAGAAGGCTTTATTGGGGGAAACCGCGGGTCTCATCAGGGCAACCACCAAGGGTGGGATAAGCAGGGAGGGCGACAAGACCGCCAAGTTTTTTTAGCTAAGTGCATTTTTTTCATGAGAGTAGATCAAAAGAAATGAGGATATAGGTCAGTCAGATCATGTCAGATTACGCGGATTGGCAAAGTATATTAAGGTTGCAGGTAGCCACGGCATGTGAAAAAGGATTGAAAGAGAGGCTAAAATTATAAAGGTTCATGAGCTCTGCTACAGCGCAGAGGATCATTAGAATGTTGGATCGCAATACCTAATCCATGAATGTTTGTGTTGATTAACAGATAGCAGCGTAAATCACTGAAAATAATAAGTACAATTAAAAATCAGACGTGTATGGTGTTTCCAAAGTAAACAATTAAGAGGTGGTTTGTTTACCTAAAGGGAAAAAAGAACAACAAATTAAATCAGCAACCTTCTCTTAGGGGGCGGTTGCCTTTATAGTAGGGTGGAAGAAAATTTGGAGAGATCCTAGGAGCTGGACTGCACCTAGAACTCTGTTAAACCCTAATTAGGTGTCCCATTATGAATGCCACAAGTTGGAGGGAGGCTTCAGGGGATAGATCATGTCAAAAAAATTGGGTTTATGAACTTACAATAAAAGAGTAATTCAGAGAGATGTTATTAATCTTGGATGGACTATTCTTGACTGATGAACTGTTGTCACCAGTTATAAGAGCATAGGATCAATGATGGAATTAACCAAACAGACAATGAGAGTAAATTTAGTGATCTATAAGTTTCATCTGTGATCTGTACCATTAATAGATCTCAGTCTGACTAACAGGCGTTCTAGGGCCTTATGAGGTTTTGAGTGTGGTTGCGCAATCTCTTAAATATCAGTGGTGACCAGGCCCTTTTTGGGATGAGACTTAGATCCTGCTTTAGGCCCCTAGACTAAACCACCTCCCTACACAACCCTTCAATCATTCTTAACAAGGAAGAATAGGTAAGGGGCAGAAAGGTAGGATACTTAGTGCCAGGTCATTAACATACCGCTCATTTAACACATGAGCTGGGTTGCTGATCAGGGGTAGAGACTCCACTAAAGCTTAGGCTCTTTTTTAAGCTTGTGAGTAAATTTTTTACAATACAAATGGAGGGATAGTCATAGGGATTTACAGATAACTCCCCAACACCTCTTTTCTGCTCTTATGCCTTCCCTAGGTCCACACATGGTGTTAAACCCTCTGAACACCCTTCGCCATATGACATGGCAGCTTAGGCTAGCAGCTGTCATGCCATGTTGGGAGCGTCTTATTCTGTTTATTTGCACCTGAAAATTGCTCATGTGCCCTCCCCCATCTTGGGTTGGCCCCACTATATATAAAATTGTTTTATAATTTGAGCATTTCTCAGTTGTAAAACTGTTCTTTATCTGCCAGTCTAAAATTTTTTATCACATCATATCCTACTATATATAGACAATTTCTAATAGCTGACAAATTTAGCATATTAAAGATGATCTGCTCTTATAGTTTTCATAATGTAAATCCTTTATAGTCTACATTCTTCTACAGTGTGCGGCACCCTATGTGGTATGAGGTTAGAGGAATGACTTTTAGATGCCATTGTGTGAATAAAGATACTCGAAATTATACAAGAAAATAGATTTTGAAACCTAAAGTTGTTTTGACATATAAAATAATCATTCTTTACATGGTCTGTATACCTCAGATGCATAGAGCAGTTTTTCTTATATAGTTAGACTATAGAGTCTCCCATATAAGGCCGCCTTTTTTGCATTAGTTGTAGAAAGTAAATTTATATTGTTTTAACCATAGTAAAAATGTGTTGCTACATTTTTAAGATACAAAAAGGTATTTACACCTTCTTGTAAATATAAAAAGCAGGAAATTTTGTAGTGATATAACAAGCTGGCTCAATCAATAGGCCATAATACAATTAAACTAGATTTATAGTTAATTTATAGCATTTTTTGCATGCATAAATTTTGTAAACTGCGTGCAAAATGAGTAATGAAAATTAATTATCTTCTGAAGGCCGGCAATAATTCCTTGATTTTTATTTGAGAGTTATGATCTAATACTCATGGTTAGAGACCTACAAATCAGAAATACTTCCAAGATCCTTAGACAGACTATTGGTAGAGTTTCTGTATTAATTATTAATGTAGATAAATGATATTGATTTGCTTTTTTAATCATTTCCATTCATTTTTTAGTACTAGTGGTACACTAACCATTACCATTCAATTACTTTAATTCCAGAGTTCTAGGATTACTTGTTAAAAAACTTTACAAAAAGATTTATATTTCTTTATAAAGAAGAAGTTTCTTGGGGAAAGATTTATACTATTTGACAATCTACATTTTCTTTGAAAAGTTAGATCCATCCAGAAGCCCCTTCATAAAAACTTATGCGACATTTATATTTATATATATATATATGTTGTGGTGAGACACAGTTAAATTATATATCTTTACTGATACAAAAGAGTACCTGATTTACTTGCTAAAAAGGATTTAATTTTTTTCTTTTGCGTCCAGATTGGCAATAAATATTCTTACTTTTTATACATCAACTTCTGATCCCATTTTGGACTTTTCAGATTTAAAAGCACATTCGCACTTCACTGATGATAGTTGCCATGGCCATAAGACTATCAATTCTCAACAATAAAATCATAAATTTGTCATTGTATTGTTTAATTTATCAAAACGTTTACTAATGCGGAAAAGTTTGCTCTCTTTGAACTTAAATGTTTAGAAGTATTTCTGAGAAGGCATTTTATAAATATGCTTCAAAAACGTATTTATCACTAACGTCTAATTGTTTAGATTCTCATTATATGAGGGTTACTAAGGGATAAAAACATAAAATCATTTCATGATTTTACATTATTAACAGTTATTATGCTAGAGCTATAAATTTTAATGTAATAAAGTATTGCAGATACTTTTCCAGACTGTGTTTGATTCAAAAATTGACCAGCTATATGACCTAAGTAGAAGTCCTAAAAGTGTTAACAAAAGCCCAATATCGTTCAGACTCATTTAATTAATAAAAACATTGTATTAACTAGTTATTGGTGCATTTTTTAGTTTTACTTACACTTGAAATATTGGTTTTAACTATATAAATAGTTTATTTTTACTCTATTTCTGCCTAATTGCACTTTCAAGCAATCTTATAAGAAAAATTTTATTTTACCACTGCCATCTGTCCATACCAGTTTTTCTATTTATGTCCGCAAATCTGCCGCCTGCTGCTCCAATGTGGGGTATCTGTGCTCCACCACCTAGCATTCTTTGCCCTGCAGGCAAACGCGTTCGCATAGGGTCAAATAGGCTGCCATCTTCTTCCGCCCATCTTGTCCCCCCCACAGGACTTAGCGCTCCACCTGGTGCACATCCACCCTTCTCACCCCCATCCTCTCACCCTCCCTCATTCCGATATCTAATTTTTCCTATGATTTGACTATGAGCGTTTATTCCCATATGCTGACAAGGCAATTATCAAACTTTTCACCACTACATTTGCACCAGCTGGCTTTATTGATTTCCACCTGTTTAAGGGCTATTTCAATATTGGCTTCCAATCAGAGGAGGATGCTGCATCATTAGCCTCTACTCCCCTATTTAAAAACACTCCCATACCTACTATCCAAACTTGCCTCCCTTCAGACACCACAATGGTGGTATCCTTCACGTCCCTCACCTTCCCAACTCAAATCTTATATGAACAATTGATGGCAGGGCTTATGGCTTATGGCACTCAGCCCAACCTCATCTTCACTGTTCCCTCTGGTGCAAACGCCTTGCTGCACCTCGCTCCATTGCCACCATAATTTCACACCACCCTGCCATAGCTCAACAAAACCCCGCATGCTCATTTTGCATTGTCGCCTGAGCATTTCTTTTGGGCTCATGTGGATAATGGTAGCCAAATTGCCCCCTCTGTCTTGGACTTGACCATTCATTAAGTCCTGCCCCCAAGCCACTTCTTCTGGTGTGGCTTTCTAAGCCATATTCAGTGGATTCTGAATGGGGCGTTTTGTTGCCCCCTCCCACTCAATGTTCTCTTTTGATGGGCCAGAGTGGGAAATTGACTCCCATCAAATCACCCACCCACATTAACTCACCCAATTTAACCCACGCCAATCAGAGTCAGGCCTGGACTACCATTTGCACCCAAGCAGCCCATTTGACTCCTACCCACCTGAATTCATCATCCACTTATCTTGTGAACCAAAATTCAAGGGACCTATTGGCAGAGTTTAAAAATCAGGTAACATTATTACAAATGAGGAATTGGTGAACCCCTTGGCGAACTAATTTTATGGTTGGGCTAAATTTTACAATTTTTATTTTGACAAAATCCCATCCCCCAAGTGATTTTCTCCTAAACCCAATGCCATCCCATACCAAAATGACCACAAGCTCACTTTAGCAGCGGTGGCCTCCCCTCATTGCCCTAACCTCCACAAAACAGTTGCCCAATAAGTTTCTCAATACCATCAAGGGCTGACCACACTTGACTTCCCCCCTAATTTCCCCAAAGCTGCACAAGATGAAACCACCAAACTTGTTTAAAGGTGCTTAAGCTGCTGTCATACATGTTGCAAACTAGCATCATTCAACCCATCAGCTAAAATCACCCAAGCAAACAATATCAAATTTTGCCCAACTATCTGAAGCCCGCCTTCAAGAAGACCATCATCTAGCGTCTTTAGTTGAAGTTATCTTACAAGATGAACTTGAAGATGAGAACCAATTTTTCACTGACATCCACCCATGCCATGCTGATGCCCCAATGCCCTGGCTCTCCGCTTTTGTCTGTTTCTACAACAAGGCTGATTTTTTTGCGAAGTTATGTCTGTAGAAGAGCTGCCAGACCCCTCACCCTCTGCCATGGTGGGTTAGCAGTATTCCGCTCCCCACCTGGTTGGAGGTTTTATTCTTTAGTTTTATTGTTCCATTTTTTTATTTGTTCAGTTCTTTTGCTCAATTATCAGTAACATCCATCCCCTGGTCGGTGTACCTTAAATAAATTTTACTAGTTATTAGTGCATATTAAAAGTTAGGAGATAATTATTTTTTTACTGTGTTTCTAAAATATATTGAGTTGATATAGGGTCCTTGATAGTCATAAATGGAGCAGTACATAAAATCTGTCATTTACTGAAGACCTCTGTTCAAATGTATAGATTTTTTAAATCATAAAAAACAGTAGAAAATTTTATTCATCCTGAATAATAAGAAAAGATAAAGTAAATAACCAGCATTGGATTGTTGGTCTCATAAAATCCATTAGAGTAGTTAGCAACAAAACTTGATTATCCCTCTTTCACAACCTTACTTAATCAATGATTTATAACATATGCCATAGATCTTTATCAGTATGGTTTTAAATCACTTATTTACCAGATGTCACTGATAAAGAAAATGATTTTTTCAACTTCCAAGGTTTTTATTTAACATGGAGCTTGAATTAAGTCATAACTATATATAAAAATCCCAAAAGTAAAACGTAATTGACCACTTTTTTGAAAACAAATAAACTTCAGCTGCTCCTTATCAACTTTCTTTCAATGGTATGTATCAATAATACAGTAAGCATTGAAGCTATGTCTAAAAAGCGGTTGCTAAAAACCAAAACAGTTCAAATATTACCTTTTCCAGTACATATATATCATTTCAGTAGGTTAAAAATGGTTTGGATTTTTCATCTTATATGCAAAACTTTTATTAATAAAAGGTTTAAGCGTCAATTATTGTTTAACTTTTTCAATTACTTGCGATTAACATTTTGCAGTATCTCTTATTTTATATCAATCACTAAATTACACAAGATGCAAGAAATTTTAACTTTCTGAAACTATGATTAAGAATTAAAAAGAAAAAACTATACATCTTACAAGATGCAGTTATAAAAGTATTGAATAGGTAAAAACCAACTTTTGACAATCTCAGTCTTGGTGAAGCATTACAAAGTATAAACATTCCTGGTCAGGGCCCTATAGAGCCAAATAGTAATGTGTAGAATATACCATCTCAACGGAAACTTATAGTTTTAGTTGTATAAATGAACAGTACTTTTCTCTTTTATTATAGTACAGCAGATCATTAGGGGCACTATCATGTTTTAGGATCAGATATACACTTAATCATTGTTTAATTGAACTATAAACCCTGGCTAAGTCATGAAATTTATTTGTTGTACACTGACCAGGGAAAGACATTATCAGAGCTCAAAAAGCAAAAAACTGGACAAACAAACCTACCCGAACAAAATGAACCAACTGCCCAAAGTGAGTGGGAAAAACAAAACAAATGAGAACATAACCAACCAGGTGGTACAGAAGCAATCCGTTCATCCCACCATGGCGGAAGGGGAAGAAAGATTTGTGGGTCATTTTCAGAATCAGAGTCCTCCTCATAGTCCAGAGTGTGGTCCAAGGTGGAGAGCAATGGTGTGGAGTGATCAGCAACATGGGGGTTGAGATTGCTGATGAGCGGATGCTTGTGAAAATTAACTGCTGCATAAATTGCAACTAGGTACATGGAAAATCATTTCTCCGCTTGAAGGCAGATGGTAAGAAGCTGAGAAATTAGAGCAACGATGGCGCAGATGAGTTTTAGCTTGTCCTGCAAAGCAGCAACAACTTTCAGGATGGCGTCAGCTGCTTGTTTATTGAGGTTTAAGATGTCATGTTTACCCTGTGGGGTCAGGGTTGGAGCAATAATGGAAGAAGATAGTCCTTTCTGCAAGTATCGCCACTGACTATTTGACAGGCTCACAGAGGCTGCAATTATCTGGTTGAGTAAATGCTAAAACAGAGAGTTTGTGTTCTGAGTGGAACACACGGACGTCTAACTGGGGGCGTAAAAACGCCAAGAGAACTGAATGGGGTGCTTTAATTGTTAAATTCTTCAATTTGGGCTTCTGAGTCTTCAATTACATTACCCAATTTATTGGTTTCTTCCAATGAGGTCCATGAGTTCAAGCCATACCAGATTCCAGGTCTAGTGGATTGGTGTGTGGCTGGAAATTGGAAGATAATGCGGGAGCAAACTAGTGTCTAAGCTGATTCCTGCTTGGTAGATGCTTGGTGGCACTGGGCTGAGGAGGGGCCTTATTGGCAGCTATAGGCGGAACAGCGACAGCAGGCTTTGGAGGAGGGGGTAGGATTGACCTCAAAAAAGAAGTGAGGGTGTGTGGCGGATTATGGCCAATTGTAGACATCACAGATCCAGCAGAAGCATAAAAGGAGGGGCATTTTTGCTTTGAGTGATTCAACTTGAAGCAGGATGGATAGATGGTCCGCCCACCCTTGACGCAAGCCCAAAATTGGTGGTCAGGGTTGAAGGAATGATGGTGCAGGGGGAATTGACAAAGCAATTTTAGTGAATGCTGGGCTTATTGTGGCGAATGCCCAAAGCCCAGTGAGGTGAGCGGCCCCATTTGGGACCACAAACTGAAGTATGAGTTGGAGCTGTAGGCGGTCAAACCTTCCATCAGCTCCTGTCACAGCTAGTAGCATATTCTGTAATTAACCACCCATCCAAATTAAGTACAACAAGCCCTTAGAGCAAAGACCAGAACCCATAAGGGTCACTGATGACCTCTCTCTAAGGTCATTGACAGAAAATGGCTTCTTGCTTTGCCATCCAGGGCTGAGGAAAGCGGCCCATTTGAGGAGAAAAACCAGGCGGGAATAAAACCTACAAATCCGTAAATTTACATGATATGAGGTTATGGAATTCGGAAAAATTTGTAAAATTTTGATTTTGTTTATGAACAAATAATTTGCGGCTTGAATTAGTTTTTGATTGCCATTTTGGAACCTTTATGAATTATTCTTCCTTAAATTAAGTCCCAAGATTAAAAGGGCTTTGATTTTCTCAGATACTCTGATTATTATAATAAAGTTTAGGAAAATTTGGGCAAGTTTCCGGCACCTATTTAGATTATTTTCAACAAAAACATAACTCTCATAAGTTCTGTGATGGCCGGAGTCCATTTTCTGCTCTGGTTTGCCTCTATTACTGTATGCGAGCCCTCTTCACAATCCATGGCCTATTATGCTGGCTCCGCCACTTCTTATTCACCGCCATTTGTCCAAGATTTTATGCCACCTTTCCCAGTTCCCGGGGCCTTTTACCCTGATGGTTGTGGCCAGTCTGGTGTTCATTTTTCTCCGCAGATTTATATGGAAACATAATGCAGACCATGTAGGACGTTTCTTCATTTTGTTGGGTCACTTGGCCTTGTTGTCAGACCTCTGGCCTGGGTCTTTCCCCTAGCAAACTCATGCGCTCCAGTTTCCCTGACAGCTCCTGATGGAGCACTGCGGGGGGAAGATAAGTGAGATAACCCTGAAAACTGGATCACCATAGTGGTGTCTGTGGGGAGCCAGGTGTGAATTGTGGGGATAAGGGTGCCCTGGAGAACCAACGGTACAGTGGCCACAGTGGATCGTCAGCTTAACAAGTATAGTCAATATCAAAATATCCCTTATAGGGATGAAATCAATAGAATCAGCTGGCAGATTTACTTCCTGGGCCATGTCAATAATGACATTCTCTGCATATGGGAACAATTTCCCATATTTGAATGAAGGCCAAAATGCAGCTGAGAGTGGGGGAGAACGAGTTGGCTGCAAGGCACTGCCTGGGCATGTGTAAGGTGGATGTCAAGATCCTTGGGTAGAATGAACTGACTTAAGGATTTGTTAGATTGAACAGACCATTCTGAGAACGTTTTCTGGACGGATAGAAAATTCAGGATGGGGTTTTGCTGCTGCCCCACATGGGAGCAGCTGTCAGGAAATTGGCAAGTTAAGTATAGACCGGCCTGTCAGTCTGGATGCCCAAACACCCAAATGGCAAGCCTGGATGCCAGAGGCACTGTTTTTTTAATGGCGTTAAATTGAGGTGGAAAAGATTTCGCCAACAAGCGTCAATAAGCAGTAAATGTGACTAGAAACCAGTCAATGAACCAGGCTATCATTTTCATGTTCACATGACTTTATTGAAGGGATCAATGTCCATGACATGGCTGGCGCCAATAGGCAAAAAAGGTCTAACTACAGGGCATTCCTGACTTAAGGCACTCCTTGGACCAACGCTGGGTGCAGGCCAGATATGCCTAGGTTGGTTCAGAGGAAGTGCGAGTTGCCCAGCCATGTGTAACGGTCATAGCATTAAAATAAACGTGCTACCTTTTTAAATAATGATGTTTAATTCAGTTACTTGGTTAACGGGGATTTGAAACATGTTCAAATAATGAAATTTCCAACCAGGTCAGCCTTGAATTCAATTGATCAATCTTGTTCAGTCAATTTTATAGCACTTTAAATTGTCAGATGAAGAGTGCGCTTATTGGTGCACCAGGGCTTAGAACCACTCTCACTTATCAATAATTCCCTCAAATTAGATTAATTATATTTTCTTAAGACCAACCTTTCTCGTTGGTTGTCTTCCTCGTTAATAAAACCCCTTGTTAGTTTATTTTTTTCATGTTAACTTAAGTGAACCTGTGTATGGTCCTCTTTGAAGAGGTCTACTGCAATTTTAGCAGTATAATTTGCACAAATTTAACCCTTGTATCTAGTGCATCGCTGAGCCACCCTGGTTCCCTCCATACTAAGTCATTCTTGCAATTCAGCCAGATCCCGCTTGGATATGGTCTCCACTTAAGGGCCCACCTAAGTCTTGTTGTTTGTTAGATCTCTATTAACCTTGACCGTGTTAAACACCCTCTCCCTATGTTTAATTTATACTCAAGCATCCTCTGCGGGGCTATCTTTCCTTAGTACTGACGAAGAGTTCCATGGCGTTGGGGCTGTGCACTGTGCAACACCTCGCTGGTATCTGGAGAGTTATAGACACTATCCTGAAAATCATGGCCTGAGGCCCCCGCGGGTTTGGGAGCTTGGAAAAATAGGATTGGGTTAGGTGGTTTGAATTTCATCATAATAAAAAGAACAATTTTGGGAAGCGGGATTTTATTGGATTTAGAGACAGAAAATCAACCGTCTTTTTTATTAGTGTTATGACTGCTTAAATAGACAATTGATTTGGATATATAGCTTAGAAAAAGCTCAGGATCAGGGCTCTCAATATTCGCCTAACCCAATGAACTTTGAGCAAGGGGAAAATAAATTATTTAAACTGACTTTGAAATTGTTGGCAGCAGGCTGAGTCACTTTCAGTTCATCCTTTGATGCCAGAATTGCCAGTTTTCTTTAGTTCTAACAACTTGAGTTATGGAATCTTTCCTGATGGGCAGCGGGAACCTCCTGAGCCCACCCCACATAAGGGCAGTCCCAGGTGGTTTCAAACGGGTTCATGATGCTCAACCCACCTGCGCCCTGTTGTTTCAGCATCTGTTGGACCAAACTAGAATTATTGGATGGGGGTTGCAATACTGCTGGGGAGGGTTTCAAACACACGTCAGCAATTCTCACTGGCCCAATTCCATAGGCGAGTTTTGCCAAAGATATTACATTATATGCTTTATTCAACAAAGGTACACAATCGTCGTCCTTGTTTTTGATGATTTATGGCTTTTGGATATTGAAGACAAATTGTTGTTGCCTTAACTTTATATGGACCTTTTATCCCAAGTGAATGCTGAATCTCCAAATTTCGGCACAAATCCCTTTAATTCGTTATATTAATTCATTTTAAGTTAAAACTGGAACAGGTGGCGGGATCATCAAAGGGAGAGCTGTTACCCAACGCTCATCCACCACATGGGTAAGGTCGCACTGTGAGATGAAAGGGATAACTGCCATTCTGGGACCCTTCTTTGATGGAAAATGGAATACTCCCCAATAAAATGGAGGGGGAGCTCCCCAAGACTTACATTAACCTTCCCTTATACCAAAGGAGGGCACCACCATTGGGGAATTGAGCGAGAGCCACATTTATATGGGCTTTAAGCAGCTTAATCGCTATTAGCATAGTGATCTGGGATGACAAGGAGTATCTGGGCGTGATGCATGGAAAGCCTCAACAAGCTCCGAGCAGTTAATGCAGTACTGCGTGCCAACCCAGTTATTTTCATAAGCCAGAAATCCTTTCAATGCAACTAAATACTGTATTGACCTTCAGGATCATCGGGAGGCCAGGATATCCTCAACCTCAGCTTCCTCTATTCCCCCAAAAACAATGGGCTCAGAGCCTGCCAGACTTGTTGCCTTAAATGAGGGAAGCTGAGAAACATGGAACACCGGATGTTGCTTCCAGTATGGTGGCAACTTCAGATGGAAGGCGCCATCTCCTAAGTCTTCTTCCACCAAATGGGGTCCCTAGCATTTAATTGCAAACTTCCGTGTGGGCACTTGTATCCACAAGTGGCTCATGTTGAGCATGACATATGACCCCACAGTTATCGCATGGGATAGGATCCTCTTACAATCTGCAAACCGTTTTTAATTGCTTATGGCCTTAGTTAAATGCTCCTGAACCAGGGACTGGGTATCCCAAGTATGCTGGGCATGGTTGGCAGCAGCTGGTATCTCAGTATGAAGGCATGGACCGACCTAAAAAGAAGTATTATAACCTAAGATTGCTTCATATGGAGAGAAGCCCGTGGATGCATGTGTTTCATTATTGTATGAAAAACTGGGCGAGGGGAAGGTCATCCGCCCAGGTATCCTTAGCAGCTGAAGCGTAGCACCGCAGATACTGTTCCATGATCTGGTTGACTCGTTTGATTTGAACATCTAACTGTGGATGGTATGTGGTGGAGTGGCAGGGCGTAATCTTCAGAATTGCCAAAAGCTTGTTCCAAAACTGCGCCATAGGTTTGGCCTGTAGTTACTGACAATTTCCTGCGAGAGGCCAAACATTGAGAACACATGATGTACAAATAGGCGGTCGGTCTCTTCAGAAGTGATGGAGGAGGAGCAAAGAATATCAGAGAGAATTTTAAAAAGCGGTCAACAGCCACCATAATGCTGTGAACCCCTTGGAGCTGGGTAGCTCAACAATAAAGTCCATGGACACCGATGTCCATGGACTCTGCCTGCTGAAAGGGGTGAAAAAGTCCATTCCAGCCTGACCAGTCTGATTTGGCCCACATTCAAGTCATGCAATCCTTGATCCAGTCTGGTATATCTTTTGACTAGCCAAACCAGTTATAGGTATGTTTAACCAAATCGATGCACTTCTTGTTCCTGGGTGACCTATTGTTAAGGGATCATGATGTTCTTGATTGACTTCAGCTTAGAGTAGAGGAAGGAACCACACCCATGATCTAAACTGGATAATCCCCTTGACCAAAGAATATAAGGAATGCTTGGAAGGAGGGAGTGACAGCTGCTCCATAAATTCCACCCTTCTGCACATGCCAACTGGGCAGCTAAGAGCTGTGGCACCAAAAGGTGCATCCAGAGATAAGTTTTCTGCTGAAACTATGGGAGGTACGATGGGCAAGATTTGAGTGGGGGGAACGACTGTGATGTGATCTGCTTCATCTGAAGTGTGGGCAAAGTGCGGGATTGCAACTGAAAAAATCAGAAAGAACGTTTAGGGCTCCCTTCACAAAATCATATTTTAAGTTAAAGCTGTACAGGGTCCTGGTAGGTTTGGGCCTGATGGTGCGCCAACTTCTGTGGCTTTCAGAAATATAGTAACGTTTGGTGGTCAGTTTGCAAAGTCAACTCGTGCTGAGCACCCTGTAAGAGATATTGTCAGCAGGTTAAGGCCCGCGCCACGGCTGCCAACTCCTTGTCATAGATGTCCCAGGATTGAGCCATTGAAGAAAATTTGTGGAAATAGTAAGCGATTGAGAGTTCCAATCCATCATGCTCCTGGGGCAAGTCAGTCCCTACCTTGGCAGAAGAAACATCACACTACAATATAGGGTTTGTAAGGATTTGCATGCTTGAGGATTGGTGGTGACAAGAACACCTCTCTAATAAAATAGAATGCCTGCTGGCACTTGGGCGCCCAGTGGAAAGATACATTTTTGCCAGTAAGCGGATGCAGTGGTGAAGCCAACTGTGAGAGTTCAGGGGAGAATTTCTTCAAAAAGATAATGGTGTTTAGGAAACTTGTTAATTTCTTCCAGGTTGTTGGAGCTGGCCACTCGCAGATGGAGTCCAGCTTTCTGGGAGGGATGGCATAACCATCTTTCTTGATGAGATTACTAAGAAGGTGACTTCTTCACGATGAAATTCTAATTTTGATGAATTAACAAACAAGCCAGCTCTATGCAAGACCACCACTTCCGCCTCCATATCCTTTTCATGTTGTTTGGGGGAATGTACCAGGATATCATCAATATAAGCGACTGCACAGGAGAATATGTGATCACCTAGCACGCTATTAATCATTCTCTGGATTGTTGCAGGTGCATTTTTCAGCCCAAAGGGAATCACTTAAAATTTAACTATGTCTCGTTTTGTCTTGATAGTGCTAAGCCATTCCTGACCTTTCTCCACCCAAATTTGATTAAAGGTATTCACAAAATCAAGTGTTGAGAACACCGCTACTTGGCAATTTCCTGGCCTATGGTCTGCTCCAATGGAAGTGGGTTGGGGTCGTGGACCACTATTTTATTGAGGTGTCTGTGATCCACACAGGGACTAAGTGACACATCTGCCTTTTTATCAAAGACAATGTAGAGGCAATTGGAGATGTCTCCTGGAACAACCAACTCTTCTTTAGCATGTCGTCCAACCATGCATTAAGGGCCACATTCTCCTCCTCAGTATGCTGCACAGTGGACAGTTTATATTAACCATTCTTACCGTTTTCCAGAAATTAAAATCAAATTCCGCATGGGGGGAAGGCGGTTAGCCTTGTAAGATTCAAAGATGCTTTGATAGCCCATCAACTCAGTGGGAAAATTTGGCGGAAGCCCAACAGGAGAAACAAGGTTGTAATAGAACCACGTCCAAAGATTTAGTGAGGGTATCCAACAATGGAAACACGCCCTCTACTGATTGTTGGAGAAGGACAGCATGATTGTTTCCAGGTGGATTCTCACATGCTGCTGACGCCACCAAATCACATCCAAAATCACTGGGAACACAAGGTTGGGCATTGCAGAGAAGTGATCACAAAGATTAAACTGGTGGACTGAGAAAGGCATGGGGCGCCATACTCTGAAGAAAGGTTGGGCGGCCAAATATTCAACCAACACTGATGGCCCATGTCTAAGTCTAGATCGAGCTGCTGGACCAACTCCTTACTTATGAAGTTACCTGCTGCTCCCATGTTGACCAAGGCCTAAAAAGACACCTGATGTGCCCCAATATAAATTTTATTGGTAATTAGAAGTAGGCGGAATTCTTTTTATTGGCAGATATGGTCATTTATGTCAATAAGTAAAATATTGCAACTAGATCATGGAAAAAAGGTTTGCAATAGAAGCAGAACTAGCATCACAAATGGGTTAAATTATTTTCTCTTTGGACTGGACAACAGACGATTTATAAGCTGATGTGCTAGAACAAACTAACACAGGCGTGTGGGCAGCATTGGTTTTTAGAATCAATACAGATACTTATTCAGAGCTGGAATCAGAAACCAAGGCCAGGCCAGCATCTTCAAGCTTATAGATCCCAATTTGAGGGTGGATGTAGTAATCGTTGAAGGCGCTGGGTCAGTGCAGCCATAGCAAAATTCCATCACAACCCTCTGGGAGAGGCATATAAAATTGGCAATTGTCCAGAAAATCAACAGAAAGAGGGGTACCAACTGTACATTTATCTGGTAAAAGATGACCACTGCTGCAACCATCTCAATGAGAAGGGCGGAAATGGCAGAAAATACTGGATGCTTGATTTTGTCAGGAAAGTGGCAAGTTAAGTTTAGACCAGCCTGCCAGTCTGGATGCCAAAACACCCAAATACCAAACCCAACTGCCAGAGCCACTGCTGCATGAATGAAATTAGGTTGATCTGGAAAAGATTTTACCAACAAGTGCCAATAAGCCATAAATATAAATAGAAACCTGACAGCAAAACAAGCTATCATGGCCCCAGAGCCTGCAGGTTTGGGAGCTGGGAAAAATGGTATTGGGTTAGGTGGCTTAAATTTCATCATAATAAAAAGAACAAATTTTTGGGAAATGGGATTTTATTGGATTTAAAGGAAGAAAATCAAATGTCTTTTTTATCAATGTATTATGACTGATTAAATAGACAATTAATTTGGATATATAGCTTAGACAAGCTCAGGATCAGGGCTCTCAATATTCGCCTAACCCAATGAAATTTGAGCAAGGGGAAAACAAATTATTTAAACTGACTTTGAAACTGTTGGCGGCAGGCTGAGTCACTTTCAGTTGATCCTTGGATGCCAGAATTTCCAGTTTTCTTTAGTTTCAACAACTAGAGTTATGGCATCTTGCCTGATGGGCAGTGGGGAAACTCCTGAGCCCACCCCACATAATGACAAATTCAGGAGGTTGGGAACAGGTTCAGGATGCCCAACCCACCTGCACCCTGTTGTTCTGGCATCTGTTGGACCAAACTAGAATTATTGGATGGGTGCTGCAATACTTCTGGGGAGGGTTTCAAACTCACATCAGAATTTCCCAAGGGCCTGATGCCATTGGTGAGTTTGACAAAGATTTGATAAGATATGCTTTATTTATTGAAAGTACACACCTGTTGGTCCTTGTTTCTGATAATTTAGGGCACTCAGAAGTTGATGAAAAAGGCTTGTTGCCCTCAACTTTACTTGGACCTTTCATCCCAAGAAAATGCTGACATATCAAAAGCTCATCATAAATCCCCTTAATTCGTTGTATTAATTCATCTTGAGTTAATACTGGAACATTTGGTGGGATCCTCAAAGGGAAAGATGTTACCCAATGCTCATCCACCACATTCATGAGGTCGCCCTGTGAGATGAGAGTGATAGCTGCTCATCTCAGACCCTTTTTTAAGGGAAAAGGAAACACCCCCCAATCCTAAAGAGGTGGTGCTCCCCAAGACTTACAGAAGCCAACTGTGAATATGAGGACATTGGGGAGCAAACTGTGGAGGAAGGCTAGGTTTAGTTGGACATTTTTACTTTTTTGATAATATTGCTCAGAAGTTACACAAAGCGTAAAGAAAGTTCACCCTGGCTTTTTAACTGATGAAGTAGATAATGAGATAAGCTGAAAAAACATTGTATAGACATTGTTAATTGGCATAAAATAATACTATATACTATTATATGGTAAAAATACTTATAGCCCCTTTTAGAAACTCAAAAATTAGTTATAAATTAATCTAATAGGAGATTTACTTAAATGGATGGCAATTTAAAGAAAAAAATCTTTGATATTAAGATTCTAAATATGTGTATTTTGGGCTAAAAAGGTTAGTTTTTACATCATCTTCTACAGGAAGACTTTAGTGCTTTGTTTTATATCTTTGTATGATTATTAAAACTTTTTATGGTGCTTACACTTTTATAAATTTTTTATAATCCATGTAAAAAAGGCCTTTAATAAATTTCACATAGTTACAACTCCAAACTATAGTAAAAATTTAAAGCTCATTGTTGCAGTACATCTTAAAAAGCGCAAATATATCATGTGGGTCTATTAAGACTTTAGAAACCCATATATTGGGCTAATCTGAGAAAGCAAATGGTAAGTATGTATTTATTAAATAAAATAATCATTATATGACTATTGATATGTATTTATCCTATTTCATTTAAATTATACCTTGGATACTATAGTAATCAACTTTCTAATATTAAATTTTACTTTTGATGCCATAAAGCAGAAATTTTTGGCGGAAAATGTAGATTAACACTCAAGAACAATATATAAATCTATGTTTATTTCTTCTGTTTTATATAAGGCTAGATTTTATTATAAATCAATATTATTCTATATGTTATTTATCTAATAGAACTAAATCACTTTGGTGTTCCTGTAGTTTAATATCAACAAACTTTAAGAATACTATGCACTATTACCTTCAAAAGTTAATATCTGAAAAAAGGCCTAAGATCACACTTCAATTTCTAAAAAAAGTGAAAAAGGCTTACTATAAAACCATATGTCTATCATTTATTTATACTTTACAAACTATATTTATATAGTTATAGAATTCATACAACTGATTAAAAGATTGTCTCCCCTATGGAAGGTCCATTATTAATACATTTATCAAACAGTACTTCTCTTTAAAGCATTACTAACTGAGACCATGTAAAGAAAACTTTTAAATTATATGAAATCTAAGCTATGTACAATTCCAAAAGTTATATGTTAATTTTTCATAACTTCTCAGAATTTAACCCATCTATAGATTGTGATGAGTTTTTTTAGCTAATCAGGTTTTGGTAGACAGAGTTGGCCACTGTGTTTAATTACAGATAATGGAAAATATACTATATATTTGGTATTATAAACATGAATTCTTAATAACTATCTCTATATATATCTTTTTTTAACACTAGTTGTGCCCAACCCAAAAGGGGGAGCCGCCACGCATATATCTATGTATATATCTGAGATTTAAAATTTTAGAAATATAAGCTAATTGTGAAAGACTTAAAACAAAACATATAGATTCTCATTTAGCCTTGAATTGATAGTAAATCTAAAAAATTGTCACATATTATATTTTTAAGCATACAATTGTCTCTGCCTTTAGTAACCCTTTCAAATTTGTTTGCTATCTTAAAAAGAGCATTCTAAGATGTTCTATAATATAAAATTCTAATTAAAATAGTAATATCACTCTAAAATATACTTATGCATAATATTTTATGCCATTTAAATTAGTTTTCAAGCTGTATATTAATTTATATATATCAATAGTAGACAGATCTTACTTTATCTTAAATATAAAAATATTTTTATTTCATATCTGGTTTACTAATTAGTTATCTTACTCTTTTAAAAGTGATTCATTTTTCTTGTAAATTTTAACCCAAATTTTATTGTCAATTTAATAGCATTGTATAATGATGTATAAGAGCTTAGTATATAGAGGGTAATATCTTAGTTTAGTAGCTCATTTAGTCTCTATATCTATTTTTATATTTAGTCCAGTTTTATATTAAAATTAGTCATGTTGCAAGTTAATTTTATATCAACACTCAATTTTTTCTAGTTTACTTAGTAAAAGGCTTCTTCATTTCCATTTACATTACCCAATATGACTTTTATTATTAATGCCTCATTTTAAAAATAAACTGTCACAAAATGACACTCATATAATTATTCTCTTCCCACACTTCGCTCTTCCACGTTTTTGTTAGTGACTTATAACCTAAAAATCTTTATGTTTTTACTTTTGGTATCAAGAAGCTGAAGCGTAATAATAACACAAGGAATACCACTGTAGACCTAGTTTTATACAAAACATAACATTTCTTGAAACTACAAGAACCACATGAGTATATTAAATTTAAAAGTGAGAGCTATTTATTATATTTAAAAATAGTTCTTTAGTTGATTGTACACTGTCTTTTTGCCAGTACCCTAATTTCATAAAATCCTGATGCTGCTGCAATTTCTCCCTCATCTAAATAAGACCTGACTAAAAAACCATGTTTTCTTAGTGCTCATTATAAAGTAGTCGTTTAATGCACCCTCTCAGTAATTCTGATCAAATAATTGCTAAGGAGGTCAATTATGCATTTACTTAACACTTAGATCTTGAACCACTATCGTTGTATTAAGGTTTTATACTCTTAAATTATTACAAAGAATTTCCATATATTACAAACTTAATAAAATATATTTTGCATCCTGTAACAAACTGAGTTATTTAAAATACTCTTGTCCATTCCCTTGATGTTATGCATAACTCAAATCATGCCACATATAGTTCTATTATCCTATGAGAAGATCTGAATATGATTTTACAATTTTCTTCTTCTGGCTGAATTATCACTCCCCAATATCTCTTCAAAGCTAATGTTCCAAAACATATTTCAAATTATAGTGCTATAATATCATAAGAGGATTTAGTATAAATATGTTATTTGTCTAAGAAGTGCTCTATAAAAAAGATGACGCCCACAGATATCTAAAAAATTTAATGCATCTTCATTTCAATTAGTCTATTAAGTTCAAATTATTTAGTCACCCTCTCCTTTTTTGGCCAGTCAACATACCAGACTTTTTACTAACATGATGAACTCATTACTATATTATTCTACTGCATCATTAAATACTTTGTAAATCTTTGCTTTATAATATAACATGTTAGAAATTAAGCTTCCTTTACTAGTTATCAGCTCCTGTTAGATAATAAATAAGATCTCTTATATTTATTTGAGGGAAGGGTGGTTAGCTGAGTGGGTAAAACTGCTTCCACCCCTAGTGCGGGTTTTAAGTTCAAAACCTGTACTGGCTAGAAAACATTCTCGGTGTGGTATATTTGTCCCAAGGTCAACCCACCTCAAATAATTTTTATATTTATTTGAGGCAAGCCAACCAGGGGATGGACATCACTGAAAGAAAGAAGGTAAACATTGACATGAAACCTGAGTGGGTCAACTCCATTGTAGAAAGTTTTTCTACCCCTAGATCAGGACTCAGATTTTTCTGTTTATGTCATGGGTAAGGTTTTTGTATTATTATACCTACTAACCACCAATAGCTTCCTTCAGCTGGCACCACAATCAATGTGCAAAGGGCAGGAATTGAACCTGCAACCTTCAGGTTGGTAGCCATATGCCCTACCAACTCACCTTCCACCCCTTATAAATAAGATCTCTTTTTGTTAGTACTAGAAATAAGATCTCTTTTTGAAGGATAAAAAACATACATGCCTGGTCTTGAATGAGCATATGATTAATCAACTATCTGAGCTATCACATCTTTGAAAGTTTTGAGGTGTATCTATTTAAATAAAATATGATAGAATCAACAGAATATAAAGTAAATAGATGTTTTAAACTCTTTTGTGTGATGTTAAAGCATTAATAAATCAACTGGATAGTTATTTAAGTCTAAAATTTATTTGAGGCATGTCAACCAGGGGATAACAATATTGATTATTTCAATAAACCTCAAAACAAATGGGATAACAAACAAAAGAAAATAAAAACCTCCAACCAGGCAGGGAGCATAGTACCACTAACCCACCATGGCAGAGGGGGAGTGAGGGTTAGGAAGCTCTTCTTCAGGAGAAGGCTTTGTGGAAAAAGCATATTGGTTGTAGAAGTGGACAAAAGCTGAGACAAGGGCGTTGGGGCATCAGTGTGGTGGGGCTTGAGGTTTGTGATATAATGGTTACTTACCTCAAGATCAGCTTGGAAGACAGGCTAAACTAACACTGCAACTTGATGTTTGCCTTGAAGGTGGGCATCTGGGAGTTGGTCCAAGTGGGCAATATTTTGCCAGGTAATTTTTTAGGTTGGGTTGAATGCTGCTAGTTTTGCAACATGCATGACAGCATCATTGACATCATTGTACAATTTGGTAATTTCCCCCATGTTACTTTGGGGAAATCAGGGGTAGTTGATTGTGATCAGCCCTTCATTGAATTGATCAATGAATTGTGCCACTACTTTGTGGAGGTGGTGGCATTGGGGAAAGGCCATCGCTTCTAAGGTAAGATGGTGGTCACTTTTGAAGGGGATGACATTGGGTTTAGGAGCATATCATCTGGGTGAGAGGGTTTTATCAAAATCAGAGATATAAAATACAGCCCAATCATATTCATCCAGTCCTTCTTCACCAGATTTATCATCCTCTCTCATGGCAATTTTACCTGCCTCATCAATCTCATCCAATAGGCCCAAGGATCTTGGCTCACAAGAATAGTGGATGTAGAATTTGGGTGAATGGTAGTAGTCAAATGAGTTGCTTGGGTGCGAATGGTGGTTTAAGCCTAACTCTGATTTGTCAGGTTGTGTCCAGGATGGCGAGTGTTGGTGGAGGTCTTGGTGGGTGCTTTCCCACAATGGCTCAACATGTGAGAATGTTGGGTGGGAGGAGGCAACAAAACAACCCATTCAGATGTCGCTGAAAAGGGTTCAAAAATTGAAACAGGTGAATTGGCATGGGGGCAGGACCTTTTAGAGTGGTCAATCTCAAAACAAATGGGATAAACCTGTTGGTTGCTATTAATATGAGCCCAAAAGAAATGCTCCAGTGCCACAGTGATGTGAGCATGTGGGAGGATTTGTTGGGCAATGGCTGAATGATATGGTATTATGGTGGCAGTGATCTGATGGGCATCCAGGCGCTCTGCACCAGAAGGAATGATAAATACTAGATTGGGCTGAGTGCTATAAGCCAAAAGCTCTGACATCAACTTGTCATACAAAATTTGGGGTGGGAGATGCAAAGGGAGGTTGGCAAATGACATCATTAATGTGGTGTCATCAGGGAGGCGAGTTTGGATAGTGGAGAAGGGGGTATTTTTAAATTAGAGGAGTCAACACTGCCGCTGCAGCATCCTCCTCTGAATGGAATCCTATGTCAAAATAGCCCTTAAAAGGGCGGAAATTAAAACCAGCCAGATCAAAGGCACTGCATGGTGATTTCAATTATTGCTTTGTCAATGTATAGGATTAAATGACCATAGTCAACACAGAGGCAAAATCAAATAGTGGATCTAAGTAGGGCAAGAGGATGGGGGTGAGTTGGGTGGATGCGTACAAGGTGAAGTGCTAAGCCCTGTGGAAGGACAAATTGGCCAGTAGAGTTTGGCGGGCTATTCAAGCCTGTCTGAATGCGTTTCCCTGCAGGGCGGAAAATGCTGGAAGGTGAATCACCACTTCCCCACACTGGAGCAGCAGGCGGCATATCTGAGGACATAAATTGTAAAATGGACATGTCTAGACAGCTCTAGATAATTTAAACTTTTTTGTAAAATTTGCTCAAAAGTGAGTTGAGCTGAAAGAAAAGTGTTATTTTAATCTAATTTTTATAAACAAAAAATTACACTCCTTAATAGATTCCACTAATTTGTGAACTCTCACTAGTATAGATATGTATTATTGACTTGATGTATTAGAAATATAAAAAGGATAATTATGCATCACTTCAGGTATTACTAATGACATGTGTTAGACGGATAAAATACCTAGCATTTGTCTCAGATGATTATCCAAGTAAAGGGCAAGTTAAGGTGGAAACCCGTGCTTATCTTAATATTTTAAGCTTTCCTGGGATGTTCAGAAGTGTACTTTTAGAGTTTCTGTAATAAATTTATCTTGTCTTTAGGGAAGCGCAAATAAACTATTTTAAGCTTAAAACACATGCAACAAAAAGCATATCTGCGTTAACAATCTTATCAGGAGTATCACACTCAATGTATTTGATTATTTCAAAGATGTGACAATTGCAACCATACTTGAACACAATATAGGTTATGCTGATGGCATGACCAATTTAACCTAAAGGAGAACTAATTACTATAGGAATAAACAATAGAGAAAATTAAAGAGTGTTTCCAGAGGATTAGCTAAATCCAAATTGGAAAATAAAAGTATAGATAATACCTACAAAGTAAAAAAGATAATATGGAATCATTTGAATAGGTGCCTTTAGTAAGAACTTCTTAGTTAACTATAAGAGATTCTGATGCGGCAACTGCATTATAATGTTAGTGAGAACATATATTTAATTATATTAAGGGTCCAATGATGTTTTAATAAGGTCCTTTTCCAATACTCCTTTTAAGTAATCTTTTTCTCTCAATAAAAAAATTCCAGATTCCAACTTCTTAGCGTTTAGATAGTAAACTGACCATTTTTATACTTTTAGGATTACTACAAAGGTTTGAGTACTTAATTTTAATAAAGATAGATTATGGTGATAGTTGTATGAAGACAACTATCCAGTTGAATTTCTTCATTACTAATTGTAATGATCTCGTCTAAGTATTATCCTAAAGCAGGAACTGACAACTACACTTCTAACAACTTGAGAACAATTAGAGAAGAAAGACTATCACTTCACCTCTAGTACAAGATATTTTAAGAACAAAAACAGATAAAAAAAACTATCCCTCTAACTTTTTCTCCTAAAAGAACAATATTAAATTGTATTACTATCTAACTAATTGTCTTAATTAACGTCTAAAATTATCTGTCTTTAATTAGTAAAAGGGGTCTAAATAGGGATTTTGGCACTCTACTCTTTGGTTGGCACCCCAATGGGAACAGCATTTATCGCTTATGAACTTATACTTAAAGATATATACCAAAAAAACTATATCCACTTAGTTGGTGTAAATTTTTTTGTGTTTACTGTTTTGGTTTTAAGGTGTGCATTGAATAGATTTTTGATCAATTTAATTTCAGGTGGGTTGATAATAGTATGAAGACTATTAGACTAGTTAAGCTCTTCACAACCAATATGAGTATGTCAGGTGAAAACGTCCCTCCTTCTGATAACTTGGCGGCACTTAAAAGATTCCAGACAATGGGGAAAATTTATATCAACTCTTCCTCTAGAGTTGGCAACTTCTGGACACAAGGATATTTCTCACTTCCACTTTTGACATAAGAGATCTTGATATCTTGAAATTAGATATAGACAACAAAAGACTATCCTTCCAACTCTAGTCTCAAGAGCACAAAGAAAAAATTTATAACAGTCTAAATATCTATTACACTTATCAAGTCTACTTTGACTAATTATATTCTAGTGATTTATGTAGGTAATTCGGCGCCCAACTCTTCTGTTGGTTCCCAATAGGATTGGCATCTGTCGCTAATAGATTTAGCTTAGGAGTCTTCCAAAAATGATGAATATTTTTACCACCTTGTCAGACATCCTGAAATCAGTCATGATGGGAATAATATTGACTATTTGACTTCCCCAGATGATTAACATCTAGACGCAAAAAGGAGTTTAAATCAATTACCTCAATAAATTACCTAGGGATTTAAAAGTCAGCACAGCTCTAGTCAACTCTAGTAAAACTCTGACAAACCCAATTTGAGCCTAAATTACCTGAGACAAATTCTTAACCCATCAAAATGATGGCTTAACTGAAGGTCAGGCGACAATTACTTGTATTGGCACTCAAAGCTACAAATTAAGATGAACTCAAAAAAGGCTAGGAATCAATAAACTGCCAAATGTTCAACTAAGTGACACACAGTCTCATCTGACTTGAGTATTCAACTCATCATTTTTGCCCTATCAAAATTATGATACAACGGCATTATAATATCCATAATGTATCATCTGACCAAGAGAGGCCCTTCTGAATTTCCCCCTCTATTATATTTATTAATCCTTTTTCTTTTGAGGTTTATATTGTTAATTGCGACATAATAAACCCCTGATTTATACTATAATAAAGTTACGTTGTTATTTCTATACCTCACTTTGGTACATGACTTCAACAAGTCTATTTTACCATGCTTACCATAGGATGGATACTCTAGCTGACAGGACATAAGCGGTGACTTGGCACTCATTTATATAAAAGATCATCCTTGTTGTGCAGTTTATTCAGCCTCAAGTATTGACTGGTGGGCTTCTTGGGAATAGCACCATCAAACTCAAAAATGGAAGCCCTACAGGCTGGTGCTCACTACAGGGGGCTCAGCTGACGCTTAAAGATACCTGCAACTAATTGATTGCATCATGGAAGATAACCCAATTGATAGTATCATCCGCTGGGTGCAAAACAGAAATGGTGAAGATAATCAAATGGGAAGTCCATCCCTCATCATATTTGAAGAAGTTCAAGAAAATCCCATGGTGATTCCAAAATCTCGTCATCTTACTTGGATCTCTAATGAAGTAGTAAAGCATTACTTTGTGTAATCATTAAACCATGAGAAAGAGGCAACTGCGATAGGGCATCTGCTGTTGATGGATCTCTCTTGTCTCTGTATGTACTAGCTATCTCCCAAATCTTTATGGATCAAGTGCAAATCTATCTTACTACATCATGTGATTTGTACACCCTGCGCTCATTCAAATCATTCAATTACTAGGAGTCCATAATGAGGAACTCAACCATCATATCAATACCCTTGGAGCCCTACGGATGGCTTATGAGCTTGTATACATAGCATCTCAAAGTATAAGAGACATCCGCCGTCTAATTGAAGCAAACCGTTCCTACATCATTCAGCTCCATAATCAAATGGGGACAATTGATTCTGGTGTAATCAAGTATGTGGAGAAAGTTATGAAGCTTCTTCAAAAAGACTTAATGGAGTCAAACATAAATGCCAAGCGATTACTTGATGCCTTTGCTGAAGAGCTCCGTCAACAGGATTATGAAGCTCATGGTAAAATGGCAGCTCAAGCTTCTACTAGCCGTTACCAGAAGGAAGATCAAATTTCATCCTTAAGGTACAGCTATATTAAGCCCTACGACGAATTGATGAGATGGAGGCCCATTGAACTATTGAGCCTTCATCAGTGTCACAAAATATCATTTCTCGAGTAGCTCATCTCAAACAAGATCTAGCCAACCGTGTAGCTCAAGCATCTACTTTGTCCATTTCTGAGCGACTCAACAAGCTAAAGAGTGACTTGAGAAGCTTATCCCCCGGCTGGGAGGACATCTAAATAAGTCTAAAGTCGCCTCAATAAATCTGAGAAACGCTGGTTTAATCTCTAAGAAGAGTTAAAACCCAAGACTGACAAGCCTCCACAAAGCACCAAATGCAAATAGATGAAGAAGGACTTGAATCAGCGCATTGGAGTCCTGGAAGATGAAAACAAGCTTCTGCAAACATACCGCTCATTTACTAACCAACATTTCATGATCTGGACATCCACGTTGAGAACTTGGAGAACGATAAAGTTATTCTTGAAAGAAGAACAAATCTACTGGATGTTAATCCAAGACTTACCTGGGAGGTAATGGAGAAACATCTCAATTCTATACATGATCAATTACGTTGACTGGAACGCCAGGTTGAACTGAGCAATGTAAGAACTGAAATTACTAAATCTGAAGCTCCTGGAGTACATGTTGTTACTGGATTGGAAACCACTACTTTTAAGCCTACATTCAAGGACAAGTTTACACTTGGCTAAGGGAGTATCACATCTACCTCTACGTCTAGGAAGCTGCGATGGAAGGTGCAACTGATCATCAAAAGGATAAGCATATTTTATCTTGTTTAAGCCTTATGGCTCAAGAGGTTATATGCCTCATATTGATGACTTGCATACCTGGAGAGAAGCGAAGGAAGCGCTCATAAAGAAATTTGGGTCAAAGAAGAGCCTGAGTGTGAAGAAAAAGGCCTTCATAAGAATTGCACTGCACAAAATGAAACCCTTAGAAAATTTGCTGACTTCTTTTATATAGAAGCCCAAACATTGTTAACCTTGAAGATGCTGACTCTGAATGATGCCATAGCTGCTGTGGTTGCTCATTTACATAGTAACCCTGACCTAGCCCTGCACGTCACATCCGTTAAACAAAGCTCCAAATGATGTTTGGACAGTAAGGAAGCTTTAATTGATGTAGTTGACATACACAAGCCAGATCCCTCACAAAAGGCCTCCATGAAACCTAGAGTTTATACCATGGAGGAATTGAAGCCTAAGAAAGAGAAAAAGCCAAGATGCAACTACTGCAAAAAGAACAACCATACCGAGGATATGTGTTTCAAGAAAAACCCTGCCTTTGATGAGAAGGGAAAAGGAAAGTCGTCTTAGGGTCAGATACTCTAAGACCGACCAACAAAAGTACTTGAAAGAGAAACATTGCCAATTTCTCACCTTGCTTGCATTGAGAATGTTTTAAATTTGGCAGAATCGTTTAGATACTCTGCAAGTGATTTTGCACAGGGTTTGGTCCACTGAGCAATAGGACTAACAATATGACAACCGTTACCTTTTAAAATAACGGAATAAACTAATTTGATAAATATGGATCACTTGCTCCCACTATACACTTTTTATCTAATATAATAACCACAGCGGTTCCTTGCTGTTCCGCTCACTATAAACTATTAACAACCTACTTTCTCAATCATCTCATCTCACTTATATCATAGTGACTTCAGATGATACCGCTTTCATGGCTTAGCAATTCAATTCACCATATCTCATTGGTTCCATCAATTCTTCATTCGTTAATTTCACAATTGCCTAATTTGAGGTGATTTCCCAACAACCCAATATCGCCTTATTTCGAGGCCCTCAAATAATCATACTCATATCAAACTTTGCGGATTCCATCCATTCCGCCATATCATCTTAGGGCTTATTGCCCAGTCATATCAATTTTGTGACATTACCCCCCCTTGACTGGACAATCAGACTCCTATTGCTTATATGCCTGGAGGAACTTGGCGTGTACTCTGTTGATGATCCAACCACTCGTGGGGTCCTTAATAGTATATACATCCATACTGGTCTTCTTGATAACTTCAAATGGCCCAATATAGATACTGGACAGCTTGTTCTTCTACCTGAAACCGAATTGATCATGGAATAGAACCATGTCCCCATCTTTGAACTGGTCTAACCTGCTACGCCATACCTGATCAGCAGCTTGAGTCTTAACCTTCTTGGCTAAACTGAATAAGTATGCTTTGGTTTGCAATTTGATTAAAGTGTCAGCTAGAGTCATCAGTTAACGTTGTGGGTCCATTCTACCAGTATCTTCTACACAGGAATATAGCAGCACCAGAAGGGTAAGGTGTCATCCATATAGTAATTGGAAGGGACTCTTCTCTGTTGTGGAATGATAGCTGATATTATAGGCGAAAACGGCAGTGGACAAAAGGGAACTCCAATCTGAGGGTCAATCTGCTACTAATGTATTGAGTATGTTCACTAAGGTCCCATTGACCCGCTCAACCATTCTGTTAGACTTGGGGTGGTATGGGGTTGTCAAATCCCCTCGGATGGCCATTAGCTCATTAAGCTTTGGGAGATTATGGGAAGTGAAGTTAGTTCTATTATCAGTAAGGAGGAACTGAGGGCAACCATGCCGCTGAATAATGCATTCCATTATGAATTTGACCACTGTGACCGCCCCTAAGTCTCGTATCACCCTGGCTTCAACCCACCAGGTCTTTTGGTCAATTGCCACCAAAATGTACTTGGATCAGTTAGCTCCCATTGGCAGAGGGCTGACGACATCAAGTGAAAACGTATGCCAAGCAAAGTGCAGCTTCACTAACTGGTATGAGGTCTTCTGGCGGAACAGCTTTTCCACTTGGCACTGGTGACAGGAGGAGATAGTATCAAACACATCGAAGTTCATGCTTCCTCAGTAATACTGAGGCCGCAATAATTCCAACGTCTTTTGCACGCCACCATGCCCAACTGCCCTATGTGCGCTCATGATAATGTTAGGCCGCGCTGAGGGTCTCGGAAAGCTTACTGTTGAATTGCCAATCTGCTTGTACAACACCCCATTTCACTAAAAAGTATTGGCTCGCATTTCATTCAAAACCTTGATGACTTGTGGCGGCTCATCATTGTACTTTCCGCTGAGCATCTTGTCATACATAATATCACTCAGATCCGCCATAACTTCAATAGTTGGTAGCCTCAACAAACAATCAGCATTCTGGTGTTTTACTCCTGGTCGGTGAAGGATCTCAAAGTTTTAAGCCTGTAGTTTAAGGGCCCACTGGGCTAGATGGCCCTCCAGCTCCTTAAGGTTCTGCAACCAGCGTAACAAGGCATGATCCGTTACACTTTGAACTTTACACCATGCAAATATACTCTAAATTGCTTTTAAGCATAGATCACTGCTAAGCACTCCTGATCAGTTACAGTATAGTTGCATTCATGGCTATTAAGGCTTTGGCTACAGTACGCCACTGGGTGCTCTTCCCCTTCATCATCTATTTGTGACAGAACTGCCCCACAGTGGAAAGAGAAGCATCCATTTGTACAGTATATTCCTTTTCAAAATTTGGGTAGCATTGTACTGGCGCATTTATCAATGCTGGTTGAAGAGTATCAAAGGAGTGTTGGCAGTGGTCCATCCATTCAAACGTGGCGTCCCTTTTTAATAATCCAAACAGCAGACCTCCAATACAACTGAAGTTAGGTATAAAGCGGCGATAGTAACAGACCATTTAATAATACTTGTATATCTCGCTTACTGTTTAGTGTAGTCATCTTCCGGATGGCCTCCGCCTTAGCTGGTTGGGATGCAGCCCCGTTGCATTAACCACAAACCCAAGGTACTCTAATTGCCCTTGGAAAAAGTGGCATTTTCGGGGCTTTATTTTGAGGTTGGCCTCGGCCAACAAACGGAATACCTCTTACAAATGATCAAGGTACTTAGAAAAGGTGCAGGAGAAAACGTTGATATCGTCAAGGTATACAACAACGCATGACAGCTTCAAGTTGCCAATGATAGTGTCCATTGCCCATTGAGATGTAGCTGGGGCGTTACACAGTCCTTGGGGCATACACGTTGGTTGAAAAAGCCCTTTTGATGTAATAATGGTGCATTTCTCCTGTTCCGCCATAGGTAACTTAATCTGCTAATAACTAGATATTAAATACATTGCAGAGAAGTAACGAGCTCCCCTCAACTGGTCCAGCACATCATCGATTTGTGACAAGGGGTATGAGTCCTTTTTTGTAATGCTGTTGAGCTTGTGGTAGTCAATTACTACCCGGTTGGTACCATCCTTCTTTTTGACAATTAAGAAAGGGGAAGCCCATGGGCTCTTTGATGGTTCAAGCATTCCTTTCTCCAGCAGTTTATCAGTTTCTACTGTGACAACTTCTTCCGCTGCTCTAGATCTGCGGATTGTCCAAGATCTGATGGGGGATGATCCTCAGTGTCCACTCAATGGATCACTCCCGCGCGTACCCTAAATCATGATCATCAACAGCAAAGATCTCTTTGTATTTTTGAAAGAAAGCTTCTGCTTGATATTTCTGGTCCTCTGTTAACCCCATTAAAATTCACGTGGTACAACCTCTCTTACGCAAGCTGTGATTCAATGGGAAAACCAAATTCATCCTGTGAACCAAACTCATGAACCTGGAGGACCTCCTCAACTGGGATGAAATGTAAATATGCAACTATTTGGTGTTGGCAGATTTACATTAGTTTATCCTGAAGATTTGCTACCAAGACCTTGATCTCCCCATGCCCCAGAAGTATAATGCCTGGGGCCACGTGGGGCTCAAGCCGTGATTGCTGATAGGGCCCAATGACCTCCCCATATAGCCCAGCAGGCACTTCCACCTCTAACTCAGTGTTTATGATCACTTGGTGTCCAGATGGAATAGATATAGGGCCAGCAGCTCTAAGCGGTAGCCCTTGATATTAAAAATTTGATGGGGAAGGGCCTGGTTCTTTCTCTTTAGTCAATGGTAGCGAACCAAAACCACCCCATCACCATATGCAAGGTTAATGTGACTCATGTGTAATAGATCCTTTGGCATTCCACTGGAAGTGAAGTAGATTAAGATCTGCTGCCCCAGAATTTCAAATGTCTCCGCTGTCATATCAACATCAGCCCCAAAGTGGCTCATAAAAGAGGTTCTAATTAACAGGTCATAGTCATTGTTTGGTAATTATAGCTGGAGCTACAATGATAATTGACCCAAACTGCAAGGGTAGCGCGCTGTACGCTCCATCAGAGACTGTGCTTTCCGTGCCTGCAGTCCCATACACCATATGGTTCTCCACGTCAGGCTTTTTTGCCAACTATGACACCAACTTTGTGGACACTATGTTGATTGGGGCACCCATATCAATTATCGCATGAATTTATGCTTTTGCTATGACAGTGTCACAGTAATTACACTCAGAGTAAGATGTATCTGATTGTTTTAAGGAATGGGCATTTAACGGATCTCTTTTTCCAAGGAAGCTCATAATACCCTTACCCACTTTAGGGTATTCTTTAACAATAGCATCCACAGGGAGGGACACGTTTACCCTTTTTAAGAGAAGCGCATCAGCTAATTGATCTGGTTCATCTGTAGAAAGGTGATCAAACATTTGACAAGCATAAGGTTTTGGTTGCTCCTGGGAGCCTGCTTCCGCAATGTCCATGAATTGCATTTCATGTCAGCACATTCACCCCTCCAACTGGATGCTGATATAGAAAGGCGTCATCATACTGAGGAACTTCTGCTGAATGTACAGTAATAGGTTCCAGTGTGACGTTTTGAGTCATAATAGCAGAGTTAGAGTTTCCTTCTCTACTCCGCTCTGACTTTTCCCTGATTACACTGCTTCCACGGCAGATACTGGACCCAAAGATTGCAACAACTTCTAGCCAGGTGCCCAGAGCGACCGCACGAAAAGCAATTGACCCCATAAGACCTGCGTCCTTGATTGTTGTAAAATGGGCCACCCTAAAAGTTGGGCTGGAATTGAACAGTGTAACCAGGCCCCTCCTAATAGGTGAACTGCTGTTGGCAACTTGGTTGGAAGTGAGGCTTGTAATGATAATAAGGCCAGGGGATGCCAACCGGATGCTGAACAGGGAGGGATAATTCCTCTAAATAAAAAAGGCTAGCAGCGGAGGCGATAGGTTTCTGCTCTATATTGGGTGGAGGGAAGGTAGTGGATAGACGGCGTAGAATTTGAACAAGTTTAAGCAAGGGTACATCAACCTCTAAATATGGAGCCATGGTATTGAAAAGCTCACGGTATGGTTTCAGAGTGGAGGTCAACGCTATGCTTATGTCACATTCAGATAAAATCCCTGCCCCAATTAACACATGGGCTTCTGCTGAAAATTGATCAGCAAACGCAGTGAGGGTCTCATTATGTTGAAACCCAATGGTTAGAAACTCAGCCTTCCGTTGCGCCATTTTTGAAGTTCCTCCAAACAACCACAGCACAGTATCCTTCACTTTTTGATAGGTAACGGAACTGTTGGGAAGATAGCAAGTGACTTGGTCAGCGCTTCTGACATCCAGGGTGGACATTAATAATTTGGCTTTATTTCAATCTGAAGCTCCTTCTACTGCAAACTCAAATCGTTTAAAAAATCCATGGATGTTCTCATTGTGATCAAATGGAGGCAGCTTATCAATACAACCCTATTGCAGAAACTCCTTCTTCCATTTAAGCACAGCGTCCAGGGAAAGCTTGAGTTCTGAATATTCAACAGTTGCAGTATTTTGGGATGACTCCTTGCAAAATAAAGCTGTATATAACATGACCAGCGACTGAGGAACTTTTATCAGTTTATGTGATTGATCAATGGGCCACATGTAGTGAGCACCACTGTTATAAATTTGGTGGAATCGTTGAGATACTCCACAAGGGATTTTGCACATGTTTTGGCCCACTGAGCAATAGGACCAGCGATATGATGATTGTGCCCTTTGAAACAACAGAATAAACTAATTTATTAAATATGGAGCACTTTCTCCCACTATACCTTTTTTATTTAAGATAATAACTACAGCGGTTCCTTGCTGTTCTGCTCACTCTAAACTAATAACAACCTATTTCTCAATCATCTCATCTCACTTACTTATAGTGACTTCAGATGATACCGCTTTCATGGCTTAGTAATATAATTCACCATATCTCATTGGTTCCATCAATTCTTCATTTGTTAATTTTACAATCGCTTAATTCAAGTCAATTTCTCAACAACCCAATATTGCCTCATAACAAGGCACTCAAACAATGATACTCATATCAAACTCAGTGGATCTTATCTGTTCTGCCATATTGTCTTAGGGATTATCGTCAAGTCATATCAGAATCATGATAGAGAATTAACCTGAAGATGACTCTGAAGGGTGTCATGATACAGGTTATTGCATTCTAGGTTCACCCACTGAGCTCACCATTCTGGCCCATTGAACGCTTAAAATATTAATGACGCTCAGGTTCCTGAAGGCACCTACCTCTTTCAGTTTATAGGGTGCCCTCAGATAATTGATACAGCCAGTGATGCTGATCAGTACCTTGCCCTATTAATCTGACCTATCTCAAGCATACACAGTTTAATGGAAATCAAGAAGTATACTGAGACTGCCCAAAAGCGCAATGCAACATTCTACCTCAAGGAGGTGTTAGCTCTTCCACCAAAGTTTGGAGGAACCATCACCAAAGTGGAAGTGGTAATTTAAAAGGTCCAACTTATGGCTATCTTGGATATGGGATCACCTATCAAATATGTGTTGTCCCACCTCATCAGGAAAAACAAGCTTGCTCCAGACTTTGAATACACTCAAGAGTACAGTACCGCTGGTCTAAATAACACCAAGGCTATAGGTACATACTCATCTCTGCCAATCTGGTTTGGCAAATTAGTATTTTCAGCTCTCGTCATTGCCCTTGACAACAGTTAATATGATATTCTCATTGGGACGCAATTTATGATTGAATATGAAGGGGTTTCAATCTAAAAGAAGGATACTTATCACTCCTCAACTATAAAGTAGTCTTGTCTTGGGTCTTAAAGATTCCAGCAAGTAGAATTACTCTTGTCTGGTCGAGTACCATGTTTCTACTTTAACTTTATGATAATCTACCTCTGTAGTAAACAAAAAAAGCTTCCTGACTCAGTAGATGCAGCAGAGGGCATACCATTTTATGCACCAAGGAGGTAAAAATTAAACCAGGAGAACAAAGAGTGGTATCTACCAACATAACCCTGCGTATACCTCTGAACTGCTTGCTAAAGGTCACTTGCGTTGATGGAGTAAGTAGGTTTAAACCAATAGTTTTGCCAGGAATTCTTGATCCATCTTATCAGCGGCCTATTGTTCTATCATTAGGAAACTTAACCAAAAATGATATCCTAGTCAAGAAGCATCAAGATATCGGGAAAGATCAATTAATTCCCATTGATGAAATTGACAATGTATATTTTATAGGTACTAACTGTCAGGATTTCTACCCAAATTGGAAATTCAGATTTGTCAGCCAAAGGGAATCAATCCTGATCTAACAAAAAGCCCAAAATCTATTGGGGAAAATCCTGACTAAAATTAATGTCTCTAAAGTCATGGATCAACCTGACTTATGCAGTCAACTATTGCCCCTTGAAGCTTCCTAATATCTGGGGTCAAACCCAATCCATGCGGTGAGCAAATCCTATTTAACTGTGATAATTAACCTGCTGGCAGAATCCCCAATTTGTGATAATTATAGATCTTAGCTTGGACTGCTTGGATTTACTGAGACACTTCCCTGATTTCCCTTATATTGTGGAATCTAAGCTAATAAATTGTAATCTCTCTTTTAGCCTTTTTTAAGTTAAAACGAGTCAGCATATATTTTTGAATTACCACTCCAGACGTAGTATCTGGAGTAAAGACTTACTGACCAAGAAAATAAAATAGGTATATTACAACACCAAGGATCTTTGGGTCGCCTGGTTTATAAATTAAAAAGGGGTAAGAGTTTTAAGCCCTTGATCCCAACAAAACTAGTTCTCCCTGCCAGGTACACACTGAGTTCTCAGTGAAAATATAAAATAAAAAATGAACAACTATGATTTGGCTTCTGATCTCTTTTTATATCAGGAACGCCTTAAACTCTTGACAAATTTACTCGCCATGATGCGCAGGATGGAGCAACGAATTCTTGTCCTTGAGCAACACCAACTCAAACTTTGAGATATTACTACTGAGCTCAAAAATGAAATTTGGCGGTTAACCCCTCTCGTTGAACCAAATCTGCCCTTCGTGCCACCCATGATTGGGTAGACTCAATATTTGAAATATTAACACCTTATAAAATAAAGTGGACGCCCTCCACCCTTATGAAACGTCCAGCAGTATCAATTTTTATTGAAAATGTCCCCCAATGTCAGTTCACATTGTTTTTATTAACCCCCTGTGGCACATCCAAACCATTGTTCAAAATGAAGTATGTCCCAGGCGAGGGGAGCATATTCTCTTTCTTTATTTTGTTATGAAAGTGCTATTGATGAAGCCACTGTCACTCAAACGTTTCAAACACTTAACTAACTGTATTAGTTGTGTAGCTTAAGACATTATGGTACCTCATTTAATACATCGCTGGACTTGTGATTACGCCAAGACTGCTTTGCTTCAAAATTTGGGAGCGACTTAACTTTTCCAACCAATAGCAAACTTTTATATATAAGCCTTAATTGGGATGAAACTGCCGCTGAGTTTGCTCACCATTTTTACCTTAAAGCTTAAACGTTGGTCGCAGGAAAAAATCTTACTCTAGATGACGCTATCACTGCTTCATTTTCAGCGTTTAAAAATGTGCTTAACAATCTACTTTGTCATAAAGTGGTGAAGTCTAATTGGACATCTATCCTCCATATCAAAGAAGCTATTTTGGAAATTCCGGCCAACCTACTCAAACCTACTGGGCCCACTCGTTTTAATAATATTAACAAACCTTGGCCCCAAATGCTAGTGCTTACACTCCCCAAGTCGCCTAAACCTGAATTATACTGCACTTACTGCAAGAGAACCAACCACACTATAGGCTTTTGCTGCGTCCTTCAATATAAGTCGGCAAAAGATCAGTCAGTATAGGACAAGAGGCTCTCTATGCTGACGGAAACCAAGTGCCTCAAGATTCTTGTTCTATCTCTAGCTCTATTCCATGCACTTCATTATGTTTTGTGTTAGCTGCGCATGTAGAAGTTAATGTATCCCTATCTATTCAAGAAAATCTCCAGCTTTCTTACTTTTATGTTGGTCAGTTACCCAAATAAATTTTGGCGGTCAGCTTTTCTATGGAAAGCCAAGCACTGGCAGATAAAACTTTCAAATGCATTGAAAACCTAAGCTTGGCCGCATTAAAAACCTCCGCTTGCCTCACTACAAATCCCTAATGACAATCTACTAACTTTGAATTCCTGGTTTAGATCTTTGGTGGTTTGAGTAAAGGTAGTCGTAAATAAAGTTAAAGGCCTGGCGATAATTGACACCAGTTCCTCAGTTAACGTTATTTCCTCCCAACTTATTCAAAAGATAAAAATTGCCCCTGACTTGATTCATGACGCTGAATATGGGATGGCTGGTAATCAGTCAGCTAAGGCGATAGGAGCCTATTCTTCCTTACCCCTTCAATTTGTATAACTTTTAATTACTGCCCCACCATTGATTTAGAAAAGGATACTTATGTGTTGCTTATTGAGGTCCAATTGATGTGGGAATTCAAGTGCATCATCAACCTTAAGGAAAATTACTTATCCCTACTAGGGTATTGGATTCCGTTAAAATTCAAACTCACCAATAAAAGTAAAGTAGCCCCAAAAAATGGACATGACTCCTTGAATCCATGTCCTCCATTTGCAAAGTTTAATACCAAGACTTAGGGGAAAAAAACTAAGTTACCCCTGGAGGTGGTGGATGCCAAAGATGGGATCCCTCTATATGTCCCACATCCTATCACAATACCCTCTAGCTCATAAGTTATTGTGGATACAGAGATTCAGATTTCTCACCCCCCTTAATCTTATTTTGGAGCTAAGTGGACACCCAAACACTAAATCAAAGAAGCGTTGACCTGCCCAGGTATTTTGGATACCGCCTATGGGAAATCTATCTCTATCTTTTTAGGGAATTTAATTAATCATACCCTCCAAGTCCCTCAACATACCCCTATCACTTATGTAAAACTATGTCCCATTGATAATATCGCTGATGTGAGCTGTTTTGGCTCATTACAGGATTTAGGATTTGATCCCCTACCCACTATAGCTCTAGTCAAAAGCAGGATTGGAGATAATCTTACCCCTATTGAACGCCAGAATGTCAAAGACCTATATGGGGAGTGTGGCGATATTTTTTTCTTGGGACCAAGTGACTATGGGAAAATGCCCGGGGTAATTCACTGAATTTGAGACTGAGGCTCACCCTCCACTAAAGTACTCGACATACTGAAAATCCAAAGTGGAAGGAGCTCAAGTGGCCTTAGAGTTACTGCAACTGCTGAAGGCCGGTTTATTAGTTCTTTATAAAAGCCCATGAGCTTCCCCACTCTTATTAATTCAGAAGAAGGATGGTGGCCACCGTGTTGTCATGGATTATTGCTGCCTCAATTCTATCACACAAAAAGACATCTATCCATTGCCACATATAGATGATTCCTTACACTTGATGTTGGGGTTCCACTACTTCTCAGCTATAGATCTTTCCAGTGGGTACTGGTAAGTCAATTTGTCACCGGAAGATTGTGAAAAATGTGATCTCATCTCAAATGAAGGACTATTTGAGCCCATTAAAATGCCGCAGGGGTTATGTAATGCCCCTGCTATCTTCCAACGCGCCATGGATGGACCCTTAGGCGATTTAAAACGCTCTTGTGTGCTAGTTTATCTTGATAATATTACCATTTTTTGAGACTTTTACCAAACATCTAGATCACCTCAGAAAAGTCTTTCAGCGGTTACGGCAATTTTCATTAAAACTAAAGCCGTCAAAATGCTCTTTCTTTAAGAGTGAGATGGATTTTTGGGCCATAAGGTAAGTAAAACCATAATATCCCCTGATAGACAACAAGGTCTTGGCCATTGCTAAGATGACCTCCCCAAATCTCTATGAGACGTATAGGTTTTCTTAGGGATGGTGGGATATTATTGCCAGTTTATCCCCCACTTTGCAGACACCTCCAATCCTCTAGTGTATCTAATAAAGAAAGTGACATCCTTTCAGTGGAAGGAAGAACAACATTAGCATTGCCCTGCTACGCATCTCTCTCTCCCACTTTCCAGTATTTATTCACCCAAATTTTAATAAACCATTTCTCCTTTTTACTGATGCCATCAATATAGCCATCGGAGCTATACTATCTCAACATGTTGAAAATTTAGTGAAGCATCATATTGCCTACTATAGCAAGACCTTATCCAAAGCTGAACTCAACTATAGCAATATGGAATGCAAATGCTTGGTGGTCCTACTGGCTATTAAGAATTTTCAACCCTATTTATATGGGAAGCAATTTACCATCATAACCAATCATGATTGCTTATGATGGCTACAGAAAATGAATGACCCTGATGGAAGATTAGCTCAGTGGGCGTTAAAACTTCAAAAATATGATTTTTATTATCCACCGACCAGTGCCTATAGACCAAAATGTGGATTGCATATCTTAGCTTCCCATATTAACTTTAACCAACTCTTAAGAGGATCAACTATACAACCTCCTAACACGTTCACATTTTTGGAAGGACGAATCCCTGACCCTTCAAAAGTTTCTAGCGAAAAAATCAGCAAATCTTCAATTCAAGAACGGCCAATTGTGCAAACTTTCATTTAAAACTGGATGCCCTATGTATAACCTTTGGCTCAAACTGATGTCATATTGGAGGTACATTGGCAAGTCGACCATGGGGAATTTGGAAACCCTACAAGTGACTTAAGACTTAATGTTATTGGGAAGGAATGCTTGTTTTAATCCAGGATGCATTAGAGTCCTGCCTTGTATGCAAAAGTCAAGACAGACCTAATCCCTAATCTCAACATCCAGAGGTTCCACCCTGTGAACCCTTCCATACTATTATCATTTATGTTGTGGGACCTCTCCCTTGAGCCTCTAATGGTCATTAGTTCCTCCTTCTAGCTGTAGACCATTTAAATAAGTGGATCAAAGCAGTATCTCTACCTTCAGCTTCAGCAAAGGCTACCACCACATTTTTGTATAATCAAATTATCACCCAATATGGGTGCCCTAACTTCATTCTTTCCAATAATGGGCAAAATTTCCAATTGACACTGGTGAAAGAATTAGCTGAATTGATGGGAACCACACAGGTATTCTCCACCCCTTACCATCCTACAACCAATGAAGTGGTAGAGCGGGCAAATGGTACTCTAACTGCAGCCCTCCAGAAAATGGCTATGACTGATCCCTCCATTGGCCCCAATACTTGCCTAGTGCAATTCTGGCCTAGAGGATTAGCTATCATCAAATAACTATAATGTCACCCTTCTAAGCGTTGTATGGAATAAATCCGCCATATTTTTTCTAAAGTACAGGCTATGCTTGACCTAGCCTCCCCTAAAGCCCCTGAAGTCACTATATAAAGCATTGCCAATGAAATTATCTGACTTCAGGCCCTGGCTTCAAAAACCCACCTGCTACAACTAGTAGAGAGACTAATCAATTTAATGATAATCATGACCCCCTGCACACCTTCCAATCAGGTGACCTAATCCTTTTCTACCATCATCATCCTGGAGGGCGTAACAACAAATTGGGCATCAACTGGTAAGGGCCTTACAAAGTCATTTATAAGCAGAGCAATGAAAATTCAATCATAGAGGTTGTTCAGGGTACCATAAAAAACCATGTATATAGTCACTTTCTCCATCCATTTTTCCCCTACGCAAAGTTTTAGAGGTGGCGTTGTCAGGATTCCTACCCAAATTAGAGATTTGGATGTGTGAGCCAAAGGGAATTGATTCTGATCTAACAAAATAGCCCAAACATCTATCAGGGATGATTTCTGACAAATTTCGATATCTCTTAAAGTCAGGGATCAACCCCAACTTATGCAGCCAACTATTGCTCCCTTGGAACTTCCAAATATGGGGTTCAAACCTGATCCATGTGGCAAGCAGATACTATTTGACTGAGATAATTAACTTTCTGCTGACCCCTGACTTATGTTAATTATAGATCTTAGCTTGACTGCTTGGAGATTTGCTGAGATAATTCCCTTGATTTCCCCTATATTGTATGCTCTAAGCTTTTAAACTTTACTCTCTTTTAGCCTCAAGTTAAAATAGGTCAACATATATTTAGGAATAACCACTCCAGACGTGCTATCCGGAGTAAAGACTTTTTGATCAATAAAAGCAAATAGGTATATTTTAACACACAGGAGCTTCAGGTCATCTGGTTTGTAAAATTAAAAAGGTACAAGAGGTCTAAACTCTTGATACCAACACTCACCTTGATTTTGGCCTACCTGCCGACAATTTAATTTATGCTATTATCAAGTCCAGATACCCAATAAGTTAAATCAGGAGGAACTTGAGAAAGTACATCACCAACTTGAAAATTATCAGGATGTGTTCTCCACGTCAAATGTCAACTATAGTCACATGAAAGACTAGACACATAGTATTGACGTAGGAGATTTAATCCCTAACAGATCAAAGCCATATAGGAATTCAAAGGTAGAGGAGCAATACATGAAGACTGAGCTCAAGAAATTATTAATGCTGGCCTAATTGTGCCCTCCCAGAGTATATGGTCATCCCCACTGTTACTCATAAAGAAGAAGACCATTGGTAACAGAATACTGATGGATTACCGGAAGCTAAACAGCCTCACTAAGAAGGACAGCTATCCAATTTCAAGATTGATGATGCCCCGGCCCAACTCTCTGTCTCAAATTTCTTCTCCACAATGGACCTCGCAAGCAGTTATTAGCAGATGGATCTATCGCCTGAAGACCAAAGGAAATGCGCGTTGATATGCATTGAAGGGTTATTCCAACCTACCTGGTCCCACATGGATTATGCAACGCTCCTGTCTCATTATAACTGGTGATGGATCACATCATGCAATATCTTAAACTCATCCGTGTAATCATTTACCTAGATGGCATAATGATGTTTTCCAAAACCTTCACTGATCATTTAGACCACCTCAAGTCATTGTTTCAATGACTGAAGAGATAATCATATCAAACTAAAACCTGAGAAGTGTACTTTTTTCCAGCAGAATTTGGATTTTCTGTGACATGCCATATTGCGGGAAGGAATCAAACCGTTGTATGTTAAGGTTGAAGCAATCTCCTAGATGTCTGAGCCAAAGAGCCTTTGAGACATATAGGTGCCATAGGAATGATGGGATATTACCATCAATTTATCCCTAACTTCGCTCAACTCGCTGAACCTCTTGTCCAATTGCTTGCTAAAAATTCCCCTTTTGTATGAGGAGTAGAGCAATGAACTGCATTTGAGACAATGAAGTGTTTGTTGTAAAGATGACCAATCTTATGACAATCAAATTATGGAAAGCCATTCATCCTGTTATCTAATGCCTCTGAATTAGCTGTTGGTGTCATCTTTCTCAACTAGATGAAAATGGCATTGATCACCCAGTGTCATATTAAAGCAAAACACTTTCCAAAGCTGAGTGAAATTATAGCATCACAGAGAAAGAGTGCTTAGCTGTTATCCTGGCAGTGAAACATTTCCGGCCCTTCTTGTACAGTACAAACTTTACAGTTGTGACAGACCACGCCTCCCTAAAGTGGCTGAAAAATATGAAAGATCTGACAGGAAGACTAGCCATATGAGCTCTCAAGCTTCAGCACTATGACATGAATATTGTCCACCGAGCTGGAATGAAACACATGAATGTAGCGGGACTAACTCAACTACCCCTACTATATCTTGACAATAGTAAAGCTGAACGATTACACGACCTACCCATGAAGCCAGACTCTTGGGAGGACTAATATATACCAGTTCAAAAGATGCTTAGACAACATGCTCAAAATATGAAGGTTCTCAACGGATTACTTTACAAGAAAGTTGAAATTGAATGGCTACCTAAATTGCGACCTTATGAATGGTTACCAGCTAAAATGGAAGCCCACAATACTTTAGGCCATGGAGGAGTTAGAAAAACTTACAAATGGATTAAGGATTGCTAATATTGGGAAGGGATACTGGAATCTATAGTGGAAGTCTTAGATGCTTGCATTACTTGTAAAAAAACAGAAGCCGCATAAGGCCAAGTACAAGTATCAACCTATGACCCCTCAGCAGCCATAGTATACTATCAGTTTAGATGTCGTAGGTCCACTACATGAGTCCACAGGAGGAAATCAATATACCCTAGTAGTGATTGATCATTTCATTAAGTGAATTGAAGCAATTGCCATTCCCGCACAAAGTGCTAAAGCAACTGCTAACTTTTTATATAAAAAAATACTAGGCACAGCTGCCCACAGGTTCTACTAAGCAATAATGGGAAGAATTTTATGTCAAGAGTTGTGAGAATCTTAGCTACGAGCATGGGAACTCAACAATTATTCTCAGCACCTTACAACCCATCAACTAATGAGAATGTAGAAAGTGAAAATGGAACAATGGTCTCAATACTACGCAAGATAGTCACTACAAGGGGACCAATACCATCCAAATGCATTGATGGCTTATTGATAAGTTTACATCAAATTAATAAAATGTCTCCCTTCAAGGCCTTATATGGAAGAGAACCTGGATCCCAGCTTTATTAGCTTGAGAAGTTACTAGTGATTATACTGAAGCTCCTGAGAAAGCGGTAAGAAGATTATCCCAGAAAATAATAGAACTTCAGTTATAGGCAATGACAAATCTGACCAAGATGGTTACAAGGGAAGGTCAAGTGGCAAATGCAACTCGCTAACCTTTACCCACCTTTGAGATTTCAGACTTAGTCCTATATTATCACAATAGAATACCACCTCAGGGAGGAAAATTAGATTCCATCTAGGATTGGCCATATGCTATCACTTACAAACGTGGAGATGAATACTCAATCAAATCATTGAAAACTGGAGTAACAATCATCTGTGTTTATAGCTGATTCTTGCGTCAGTATTCAGCTCCCAATATTCTTGAAAGGGGTGATGTCATTATTCTGATATCAGACATTATGGGAAGAATATTGACTATTTGACTTCCTCAGCTAATTAACATCTAGACGCAAAAAGAAGTTTAAAACTATTACCTCAATAAAGTACACAGGGAAATTAAAAGTCAGCATAGCTCTAGTCAACTCTAGTAAAGCTCCGACAAACCAATTTGAGTGAATATACCCCAAGACAAATTCCTGACTCATCTAAATGATGGATTAACAGAAGGTCAGGTGACAACTACTTGTAGTGGCACTCAAGGCCACAAAATTAGACGAACCTGAAAAGGGGTAGTAATCAATAATCTGTCAGATGATCAACCTAAGTGACACACAGTCTCATCTGACTTGGGTATTCAACTCACCATTTTTTCCTTATCAAAATAACTATACAAAGGCATTATAACATCCAGAATGTATCATCTGACCAAGAGAGGCCCTTCTGGATGTCCACCTCTATTAACTTAATAAGTCCTTTTTCTTTTGGGGCTTATATTGTTAATTATGACATATAAAAACCTCTAATTTATACTATAATAAAGTTATATTGTTATTTCTATACCTCGCTTTGGTACATGACTTCAACAAGTCTAATTTGCCGTGCTTACCATAGGATGGATACTCTAGCTGACAGGACATAAGTGGTGACTTGTTACCCTTTTAAATAAAAAATATACTTGTCATGCAGCTTAGTTGGCCTCAAGCATTGACTGTCAGGCTTCTTGAAAATAGCACCAATGAGCTCAAAGAAGGAAGCCCTACACACCTAGTCAGATTCCACCGCTGACTAGGTCATGATCCCTCCTAGGTTGGATACCTAAAAAGCGTGTCCCCACACCTTTACCTAACCCCAGCGGATTATCTTTATAAAGCTAGCAACCTGATTAGATAATATGACCTTTTATCCATTAATAGCAGGTCACATTGCCTTTTAGGCTAACCCGCATGTTGCTGCCAACAAAAATGTAGTCAATGCGCAGCAACTGCTAATAAACCCTTCTTGCCCATTGATAAACCCCAATCAATTTGTATCTGGTAATTTGATTATTAAGAGTTAAACTAATGATTGAATCACTTGTAAACATTGTCATAGATCCTCCCTGGTGCAAAATCAGTAATATAAGAGAATTGAATCTGGTGAATTAGTCAACATTCTATAAGGCGATAAAATCAACAATAGTTACCATTCTATTAATAACTCCCAAATCTGCTATGGGTTTTCTTATAATAATAAATTATCCCCAGCGGATAAAGCAGATGTTATATATAATCTATTAGGCTGGATGATGTGGTCAATTTAAAAGCATAACACTCATTTTCCCCCAATGGTTTATGCTAGATATTGTAACGGTCGAAAACATCCCAGTTTTTGACCGCCATCTTGCCTTGGCGATGGATGCCAAATGATTGTCTGATATGAGGTTCCCTCGAGATAAGCGCTTTGATTCGTCATACTCACCAATTCAACTTCGGATTTAGGGAAATTCGAAAACGAGAAAAGACGACACAGGTAAGTGAGGATCTGACCCCGAAATTAGCCTTGTTTTATTTATTATCAAAAATAAACACGCGGACGAATTCAATCCTGATAACACAGGGCACCGCGAACGAGACATAAAAAACCAGGGTATTTGGCGGATCATGGTTCTCGACGCCAAATCCCAATATTTTGTTGAGGATACAAAATTCGGTTCACCGCGGTATACCAGGTAAGACAAGGCAAGGGCGGCCCCGAGGCCACCAGAGAATCCCACGCGAGAGCGGGAAACGAGGAAAAATTCTGAACTAAGTTCAGAATCACGTGGGCTCGACCTTTTAAGGTCGCCCTTCCGGGGAGCCCCTCCTGCACTGTTCTTTAGGCCCCTAAGAGCCTAAGAATAGTGCGGGAGGGGCACAGCCCAGTGCTGGACCCCGCATAAACCTCAAAAACCCAAAAAGTGTTTCGACTCGAGATTCGGAGTTCCGAATCTCGAGTCGAAATGTAACGATCAGTTTAACCCAACCATTACAGATATGGGAGTGTTATACATCAAAAATAAGTATGTTGTGTTATAGGTTGCAGGGTGGTGATTTGGTGCCCCTATAGTGGGCACCAGTTTTTGAATTTCCATTAAAGAAATGGCTCACAGGTTCAGATCCCTAGGAAGCCTACAGTGATTTGTGAAAATGGATTTGATGGGACAAGTTGGCTTATTTGAATTTGAACAAGTAGCGCTTTCAGTGGCGATGAAAGTGGCAAGTAAAGAACATATTGAAAAAAAGGGTTAAACGTAATACTTTGCTATTGTAAGTCCGGAGGAGCACCCCCTGTGCATCAACCGTTCAGAATTCCCATTCTGCACAAAAAGGGGGCGAAAAAGGTGGCCATCCCTCTTGTAACCCCGAGCAATTTAGCCATGTGGTGGATGAGAGGCGGAAGATGGTGTACCCCCTCAAACTTGTCCCCTTTCCTCCTTTTGCTACCACACATGAGCTGCTCCAGCGGATTAGAGGGTGTGCATAGAGGTAGTGGCATTGACAGGATGTCGCTAGAGGAAAATTGGTAGGTAGCTTTACCAGTGACAATTTCATTTTCACCAATGAGGCGGAGAAATTAAGTAAATTTAGGGGCTGTGGAATCAAGCTTGTTGCATTACAATTGGGTTTGAAAACTCACCTGGATGCTTTCCTCCAACTGGAAAAAGGGAATCAAACTCCAGTGGGTTCAAGGATGACAATCCTTTTGATACCCAATGGGTTTCCCTTATGCAGTCTAGCCATGGGTGCAACCAGTCTCCCATCAAATGAAATGTCATTAATACGCCAAGTGGAATTGCAATGGGAGCTGAAAGTTAGTGACGAAATTTAAGTGAGAGTCAGTTTGCCAGCGGAAGGTCAATTTGACTTAAAGTTACTTTCAAAATCTCATTCCACCGGAATCAGTTGGTATTGTGATACCCCAGTTCATGCAACCACGTCTATTATCTATGCCCTGCAGTACTTAAGACAACTGTTCCTCACTGGTTTAGTTGTTGGTCAATTTCTAATACTTTTGTCTATTAACAGTTTTTCTTTATAACGCATTCTAGTTTTAACTTTTTACATTTTCTGTTGCTTCCACTACCAAGCACCATGTTTCTGGGTTGCACAATGACTGGGCCTTAGTTTCCATTATCACGACGTTGCTGCCTGTGTTCCTCAAATGGGGTTATTGAGTTAGCAACCTTTTGGTGATAACCTCACTTGTGGACGCCCTCTGGTGTCAAGAAGTACTTTTACTACTGTAGATCATCTCTCCCTGTTGGGTGAAGTTCTGTGACCTCACTGCATGCTGAACAGCTTATGGCACCTCAGTGCATTCCAGGACCTCTGTAGGTCCCAAGGAGCTAACTGAAGCGTAATCTGCTGCCACCGCAGCGGCCACATTTTGGTCACTAGTAGGAACTGTGGCGATGGTGATTGTAAGTCACCGCTCTCTAATTGCTTCTCTCTCCGCCCATTACCAGGTCATTTGTACGGAAATGCCCCATCATTTTAGGTTGCTTTCTGGGTGTTCATGCACCATGACTAACAGCCAATCTCAATTTATTTGCCGTTTCTGACAGCTATATAGACCTTTGTTAAATTACATTAGATTAGCTTCATGTAGCTCAAAAATAAAATATAAAAAAGTATCAGAAAAATGCCTTATTAAAATTAAAGTAGTTATTATGCTTTAATTTAGTAACTAATTAAGTTTAATAGATTAAGTTTTAAAATGAGAGATGAATTAAATTAATCAGAATATTAGAAACCAATCTCAATTGGGGCGATAGGTCATGATTGATATCTGCCCATGTTAATATAAAACTTCAAGTGGGTTGTTTGTTGCATTCCTAATCAAAAAATTTCTTCATTTTATTACTAGTCAAGATGTTATAGTGAATCATTTATCCACGTTTCATATAAAAATTCCTTTCAATTTTATCCAGTCATATCATTTGGTTAGTAATCTGTCTCATACATGTGAATTTTGGTCACATCCTGCCAGGCCCTCCATGATATGCATATCACGTTTCATTACTATGTTGATTAGTTTGGTTATTGGAATTTTATGCTTATTTTACTAAAGATAGACTATATAAAAATGATGTAATACTGTGCTCCCAATGTTATTACCAGATGGGGAAATATAATAATATCTTAAATTTACTTTATATTATCTTTGCTAACGTCAGTATTTAAAATGTAAAGTTTAATTAGAAATATTAACATTTATATGTTAGTGACCTTTTGTGAGTACAAGACTTGACTGTAAAAAGTATAGTCAGCTAAAATCATCTATAAAAACTTTAATTAGGGTTAGAAAAGAAAATAAGTGTAGAAGCCTTGATTGTAAAAGGTTATAATTTTTAAAAACATCTAACAACCTTAAAATTGATGGTAAAGGGGTTCCAAATATAGATGACATGGTTGATATACATAGTATCTAAGTGTAGTTATATAATTAACTTTATGGAAGTTTAGACAAAGGCATTCTCAGAGCTCAGTATTCCTATGAATCTTGTATTAACCTGTTGTGCCTACAAGTTCTGGAAGCTCAGCATTTTAGAGTAAAGATGAGTGCCAGAATAAAAGCCTGTCTGATGATTTGATGGGAAACTTATACTATGCAAATTTGATAGCTTAATAGTAATGCATCATAAGCCAAGTGAGAATTATAAAACAAGCTCAAACAATGCTACAGGGTTTTACATGCCAATTTGCTTACATTACAAACTAATTCACATATTTTTCATTAATTTTTGCATCTTTACATATTAAAAACTATAAAAAATTGAATTGGCCTTTAATGGATATGAAAATCAATAAAAATATGCTAAATTGTTTGGAAAACCCTGTAGTAACCTTCATCTAATTAATGCCCTTTATATATATGTCATTATAAAACTTGTCTCCATTAGAGATATTGTCAATCCTTGTGGACATAAACTTCAATAATAGTCTTAGTGGAATGCTGATCAGGGGATTTAGACCCTGAAGAAAGTTTAAAAGGAGATATTAAAATTTCCTGTGTGGGCAGCAATTCCTTGTAAATGGCTCTATAGGGACTGATATCCCTGACAGGTATGAGCACAAAACATTTGATTTTAAGAAGCAAATATATCAAGTAAAAACTATAATAAACATCTAATAAGGTTAGGAGAAAAAGGTTCTAGGATAAAGCCTTGACTCTTAAAATTAAGATCTACTAGCATTCATCTATTAACCTCATTTAAGTTTAGGAAATGGAGTTCATAAGCATACTAATTTGTTAAGTACATAGTATAAAATAATAGCTAAAGTTAACCTTAGATAAGGTTAGTAAAAGAATGGATTTTGACTATAAAGTCTAAATCATAAGTACAATTTGTCTTATTAATTTAAAACTCTAAACTTTAGGTATAAGTAAGAAAAATAATTTTATGGGCTTAGAAGCATTGATTATAAGAGATGTATTAAGGGTAAATTAAGAAGTCATTTTAATAGTAAGTAGAAAGGGTTTTTGATTATAGAATTCTCAACTCTATAAAACATCTAATAGAAAATTTATCTAAATCAGCTAAAAGTTAATAAAAGTTAATCTGTGGTATAAAAGCTTTAGATATTAATTAATGTTTTATATTTAAAAAGTAAATGTCATTTTGGGTAAGGCTAGGAAAAGGGAATTCTTGAGTATTAGTGTCATGGAAACGGCAGAAGAAGTTTAGACCAGCCTGCCAGTTGAGATGCGTAAGCACCCAAAAAGCAAGCCAGAATGCCAGAGGCATTTCTGACCAAATGACTTGGTATGGAGCTGGGCAGTGGGAGACAACGGAGTGTTGATGTAGCAACATGGTGAGAATGATTCTGATAACAAACTACACTGAACCCACTCCCAACCCAAGGGGCCTTGCTGCAGGGGGTGGAATCACAGAAATAGTTTCAATGAGTTCATCGGCATATGGGGTCATTTCAACTGGGGAGGCAAGGAGATGGATTCTCGCTTGCAGTTGGTGGATGTAAGGCTACAATATCCCCATGTATTGCTGACAGAAAGTAACGATCATAGGGTTATAGAGCCAAAAATACCGGACTCACTGAACCCAATTGATGACAAAGGGGGCCATAGTGACCAAGAATACTGGTAGAACCCATCCAGTGACCAGACTGATGGGCTACCAGGGGATGCCATCAGGGATGCGGTCAGAAGAAAATAAATAAATTTAGTTTTTTGGTAAAATTTTATTTGAAGGAAAGTAAGAAAATTGACCAACAATCTTCTCAGTGCTTGTGCAACTGATTAAATAGTGGTCAATTGGGTTAGTGGTAAGATGGGATTGTCTCACAATTTTGATCTAACCAGCAAATTGTTTGAGAATGGGTGGGTTTGTTCCTTGAGAACCAACATTACAAAATTTGGTGGTGGGCCAAGTCTCTGTCAGTTTGACCTCAAACATCTGAACTGAGGCTCAGCTACATTTCTGATGGTTGGCATGATGGCATTTGGCTTGACGAGTGACAGGAATCCCCCAAGGCCACCCCATATAGGGATGGGTCCATTTGGTTGGGAACGGGTTCAGGATGCCCAACCCACCCACTCTCAGTCACTGAACTGTCCATTTGGTCAATGGCAACACAGCGGCCACAATGCCCAAATTACCAACAAAAGGCTTCAAACCCTCATCAATGATGCCCAATGTTTGTTCTACCAGCTTATTGATCAAATTGGAGCTGTCAGGCGATCTGGCTGATATCTCATTCTTCATGCCTTTACAGCCATTTGAAATTTGGCCATTGGCCAGATTGCCACTCAAATTAGATCTGACCGATTTCAATTTGGCAATCTCAGCGCAGATTTCGCTAATTCCCTGCAACAGTTCTGCTGAGGTGAGTGTGGGTACCGGGGGTGGGATCCAAAGTGGGAGAGCTGTTACCCATCGCTCATCTACTATGTGAGCGAGATTGCCCTGAGTAACGAGGGGTACTGCCATCCTCTTTGGTGTCTTTTTATTTGGGAATGAGAAGATGGACTGATCAAGAGCCAAGGGATGTTCCCCAGGACTTACATTACCCTTTCCTTTTTCCAAAGGAAGGGCACCCCCACTAGTAAACTGCACCAGAGCCACATTCTTGTGTGCTTTGGGTAACTTGATAGCCATAATCATCGCGATTTTCTGGGGAGGATGGGGAGCCTTGGGGTGGGATATGTGGAAAGCTTCAACCAGGTCCATGCAATTCGCACAATTGCACGCCTTGACCCAACTATTTTATGTAGGCTGGATACCCTTTCCAGGCCACAAGATATTGGACTGAACGTCATGACTTCTGAGATGCCAGTATGACCTCTACCTCAGCTTATTCCCCATCATCTATGACAATCAGTTTCAGATCTGTGGGAATCGCACCCTTGAAGGGCAACAGCTGGGAAATGTGGAAAACTGGGTGCTGCTTCCAATGCGTGGGAAGCTTCAGATGGAACGCCCCATTGCCCAATAATTCCTCCACTAAATGGGGCCCCAAGCACTTACTGGTGAACTTGCGGGAAGGGGTTTGAATTTGCAAATGACAGGTATCAAGCATGATTTAGGAGCCCACCATAAAGTCATGACCCGGAAGGCACTTATGTTCCACAAATCACTTGTAGTTGTCGATGGCTTTGGTGAGGTGTTCCTGCACTAAAGCTTGAGTCAATCAAATATGGGCAGCATGATCCATGGCAGCTTGAACCTCAGGTCGCAAGCATGGGCTGACCAAAAATGAAGGATTATAACCCAACATTGCTTCATAAGGGGAAAACCCCATGGATGCATGGGTCCCATTATTATAAGCAAATTGGGTGAGAGGCAAGTCACCGGCCCAAGTATCCTGTGCTGCTGCAGCATAGCAATGCAGGTACTTTTCAAGAACTTGATTGACCCGCTTGGTCTGGCTGTCAGACTGGGGGTGATATGCTGTGGATTGACAGGGGGTTATATTCAGGATCAATAGGAGTTCACTCCAAAACCGCGTGGTAAACTGTGTACCCCAGTCACTAATGATCTTCTGGGGAAGACCAAACATTGAAAACACATGACGTATGAATAGACAGACAGTTTTTTCTGACATAATCGTGGAAGTACAAGGGATAAAAAGGGAAAATTTCATTAAATGATCAACCACTACCATAACTGCTGTGAACCCATTAGAACAGAGGAGGTCAATGATAAAGTCTACAGACACCAAGGTCCATGGACCTTCCGCCTGCTGTAAGGGGTGCAGGAGGCCATTCTTTCCGGAGTGATCCAACTTAGCCCTAGCACAAGTAACACAATTGGTGATCCAAGATGGGACCTCTTTGTTCAGTCCCGCCCAATTAAAGGTTCGCTTGATCAGATCAATGCATTTCTTGTTACCAGGATGTCCGACTTTGGGAGAACCATGGTGTGTGCAGAATACCTCCAATCAGAAGAAGGGGGAACCCAAACGCGAGAATGAAAGTAAATGAGTCCCTCTTCTAAGGAGTATAGGGAGTGTTTGTGACTCAAGTGAACCAACTGCTCAACCAACTCCACGCCCTCAGGGAAGGACATTTGACTGGCTAACACCTGAGCCAATAATGGGGCGTCAGGAGCCAACGTGATGGAGGAAACAACGGGGGGAACGATCAACAGAATCTGAGTTGCAGGAATCACAGTAACGAGATCCACTTCCTCAGGTTCTGAGGGACAGTGAGTGGGACTAAAGCTTAGAAAATTGGGAAAACATGGAGCGCACCTTTAATAAATTCATATTTAAAATTAAAACTGCACAGATCCCGATAGGTTTGGGCCTGCTGGTGCACCAATTTTTGGGGTTTGTGAAAATACAAAAGGGCCTGGTGATCCATGCAAACCGTTAGCTCATGGTGGACACCCCTCAACAGATACCACCAATGAGTTAACGCCTATGCAACGGCAGCGAGTTCCTTGTTGTAAATAGCCCAAGGCTGCTCCATAGCTGTGAACTTTTGGGAGAAATAAGCAACTGGATGTTCTAGACCATTGTGCTCCTGAAGCAATACTGCACCTACTGCTACCGATGAAGCATCACATGTGATGATATACAGTTTGGTGGGATCAGCGTGTTTCAAAATGGGAGGAGACACAAACACCTCCTTGATTGATTCAAATGCCTGCTGGAATTCGGGTGTCCAACAAAATGGTACATTTTTCCCAGTGAGGGGATGGAGCGGTGAGCTAACTGGGAAGTGCTGTGGAAATTTTTTTTAGAAAAATGATAGTTCTCAAGAAACTCCAAAGTTGCTTCTGCGTAGTCAGAGTTGGCCATTCTTGGATCGCATTTAACTTGGTGAGGAGGGATAGTGACACCTTCTTTAAGAGACAGGTTTCCAAGAAAAGTAACCTCCTCCTTATAAAACTTGCACTTGGAAGCTTTGAGGAACAGCCCTGTTTTATGCAAGGCGATCACCACTGCTTCCAAGTTGATAGCGTGTTGTTCAGGAGTTAAGGAGTGAACCAGGATATCATCAATGTATGCAATTGCACAAGAGAACTGGAGATTCCCCAACGCATTGTTGATAATCCATTGAAATGTAGCGTGAGCATTTTTCAGCCCAAAGGGCATTATGCAAATTTAAAAAATGCCTCGCTTTGTTCATATCATGGCTAACCATTCCTGCCCTTCCATTACCTGAATTTGATTGAAAGCGTTCACCAGATCCAGTGTTGAGAACACAAGGGATTTGGAAATTGCCTGGCTGATTGTCTGCTCCAAAGGCAATTGGTAGGGATCCATAACTGTTATTTTGTTCAAGTGACTGTAATCCACACAGGGACAGAGCGATCCATCCGATTTTCTTGCAAAAACAATAGGTGAGGCGACTGGTGAAGTCTCTTTGAACAACCAACCTTTTTTCAACATATAATTCAACCAGGTATTGAGTGAAACTTCTTCCTCTGATGTATGGGGATACAATGGAAAGTTGATGTTCACCAACTCCACGGTTGTTTGAAACCCACAATCATACCTAGTATGCTTCAGCAGGCGATCCACCTTTTCCATGTCAAATATTCTCTGATATCGCATTAAGCTTTCTGGAAAATTGGCTGGAATGCCTGCGGAAGTAACCAGGGTAGTGATAGAGCTGGTTACTTGTATCTTCTTGAGGGTGTTGATCAAAGGGAACTCTCCCTCTGAATCATCATTAGTGAATGACAACGTATTAGACTTAAATGAATCTTCACATGTTGTTGGCGCCACCACCCCACACCTAAGATCACTGGAAACACCAAGTTCAGCATAGCCAAAAAATTATTGCAGAAGTTAGACTGGTGGATTGAGAAGGGTACTGATTGGCGAATGACATATAAAGACAAGTAAGCAGATGAGGCCACCATTATTGAAGAGCCCACATCCATTTCCAGTTTTAATTGTCATGCCAACTCAACACTCATGAAGTTCCCCGCTGCTCCGGTATCCACCAGAGCTTCAAAGGAGACATGATGTGGACTGATACTGATCTTCATAGGTACAAGAAAATAAGCGAAACCCTGTTTATTGGAAGATTTAACTGACTCATTGGCGACTGAAGAAATAATGGGTATATTGGGGGTAGGATTGGGGTCCTTTGCTGGAGTGAAGATTGGAAGTATGAGGGTGGGAGAAATGACTTTCCCATCTGAGCTTGGACAGAATCATTAATATTTAACTCTGTAACTGCCAACTTGGACTCAGGAGTACAACAGGGTTAGTATCCAAGTCTACCACTAATTTGGAGACAGGCGCGTCATCTGCATCTTTGTTGGGTAATCCTATCATAAAATTCCCCTTCTGATAATGGGAAACATGGCGGGGTAAAGCTTTGATAGTAGTTGCAGTGGCACATATTTGATCTACTGATCCTTGGATGGTAGACCAGGCCACGTGATGAGCAGAACCCAAATCCAAGCCCAATCTAAAGACTGCCTGAAGCATATCAATAGATAGACCTGACGCAGGAGCCAGTTCACAAAAGGTAAAAATCAAAGAAACTAAACTAGGGGCTTCAGCCATGGCATAGATCAGTCTGAATAAGTGGTCTGATTGGGACACAGGGGGTTTCAAGGCGGCCAACACAACAGCCATCAGAGGGGTGGAGTCTCCTGCTTTTGAGGAAGAACGCAAAAAACTCTCACCCAATGGCGGGCATCCCCATCCACAGAATCTAACAACGCGAGCCCTTGTTGGGCATGCGATAATGCAAAAGCGTTATTGAGTGCAATCGCTGTATGCATTTGCACTTTGGCGAGCGTGTCAAGAACCTTATTGGTGATCTCCTGGGAGGGGACACTCGATCTTCCCTACAGGCTGGAGGAAGTAGGAGGAGATGAAATCTGCACAGCTTGGGTGGCTTGAAGAAGGTTATCTAAGGTAGAGTGGATACTTCTCCCAAAGTCAGAAAGTGACCAAACAAACAACAAACAGCAAATGAATGATTGTACATTCATTTGGTAGAGAGTAACCACTGTGGCGCCCAGTTTGAAAATCAAGGCAGAAGTGGCTGGAAATAATAGTTGTCGATTATGTCATGGAAATGGCAGAAGAAGTTTATACCAGCCTGCCAGTCAGGATGCATAAGCACCCAAAAAGCAAGCCAGAATGCCAGAGGCATTCCGACTGAATGACTTGGTATGGAGCTGGGCAGTGGGAGATGACGGAGTTTTGGTGTAGCAACATGGTGAGAATGATTCCAATAACAAACCACACTGAACCCACTCCAAACCCAGGGGGCCTTGCTGCAGGGGTTGGGATCACTGAGATAGTCTTGACAAGATCCTCAGCATATGGTGACATCTCAACTGGGGTGACAAGGAGGCGGATTCTCTCTTGCAATTGGTGGGCATATGGCCACAAGATCCCCATGTATTGCTGACAGAAAGTAACGATCATGGGGTTATAAAGCCAAAAATACCAGACTCGCTGAACCCAATTGATGACGGAGGGGGCCATAGTAACCAAGAATACTGGTAGAACCCATCCGGTGACCAGACTGATGGGCTACCAGGGGATGCCATCAGGGATGCGGTCAGAAGAAAATAAATAAATTTAGTTTTTTTTGGTAAAATTTTATTTGAAGGAAAGTAAGAAAATTGACCAACAATCTTCTCAGTGCTTGTGCAACTGATTAAATAGTGGTCAATTGGGTTAGTGGTAAGATGGGATTGTCTCACAATTTTGACCTAACCAGAAAATTGTTTGAGAATGGGTGGGTTTTTTCCTTGAGAACCAACATTACAAAATTTGGTGGTGGGCCAAGTCTCTGTCAGTTTGACCTCAAACATCTGAACTGAGGCTCAGCTACATTTCTGATGGTTGGCATGATGGCATTTGGCTCAACGAGTGACAGGAATCCCCCAAGGCCACCCCATATAGGGATGGGTCCATTTGGTTGGGAACGGGTTCAGGATGCCCAACCCACCCACGCTCAGTCACTGAACTGTCCATTTGGTCAATGGCAACACATCGGCCACAATGCCCAAATTACCAACAAAAGGCTTCAAACCCTCATCAATGATGCCCAATGTTTGTTCTACCAGCTTATTGATCGAATGGAGCCATCAGGCGATCTGGCTGATCTTCATTCTTCATGCCTTTACAGCCATTTGAAATTTGGCCATCGGCTAGATTACCACTCAAATTAGATCCTACCAATTTCAATTTTGTAATCTCAGTGCAGATTTTGCTAATTCCCTGAAACAGTTCTGCTGAGGTGAGTGTGGGTACTGGGGTGGGATCTAAAGTGGGAGATCTGTTACCCATCGCTTGTCTACTATGTGAGCGAGATCACCCTGAGTAATGAGGGGTACCGCCATCCTCTTCAGTGTCTTTTTATTTAGGAATGGGAAGATGGCCTGATCAAGATCCAAGGGACGTTCCCCGGGACTTACAATTAGAAGCCTGAAATATATAATGCATATATATTACCAAATTTATCTAAGACTAGGGGACCATAAAACCTCTATTACAAAAATGCTTGTTAATATTTATATGGCCAATTTATTCAATGTTAGCAAAGAAGGTATACAAAACATAAGCCTTGTATCAAATAAATACATATATAATTAATGAAGTAAACTTAAGTTTTTTTCTAGTATCTTATAAGTATATATATTTATATTATGATATGAATAAAATATAAGCCTATATCCTTCTCTTGTTAGCAACACTTGATTGTTAGTACTCGTTTTAATTTGACTTCACCAAATCCAATAAATGTACCATATGGACGGATTAATTATGTTTATCAAGAATAACTGGCAGTATGCTGCTGTAACTTAAGGGGGCCCACCTAATGGCCGTGCTAATCCACTTGGTAATGAGTGTACGTTATAGGAATGTCCGGTGCTTACAGAGCACTTTAGATAGCACCAGAAGTTCGCCCCCTTTGGACTTGTTCCTCTGATTTTACCAAAATATAATGTTATACCACAAGATTTCCAACTCCATGCCAATCTCACCAGTCACCACACCATCTATATTTATTGTGGGATAGTTGATCCCAGCTTTATTGATAAGAAATCAGAGCAGTAGGCGAAGATATTTCCTGCTGTCAATTTCCTCAAAGGAAGCTATGATTGTGGCTGGTTTGATTTAGGATTTCCCACTGCAGAGGCAGCTGATGAAGCTACAAAGGTAAAAGTTGAAGTTAAAATTTGTGGATTGCCACACATTACATGTGTGGATGCACTTGCTGGATTAGAATACACTGTTTTTATTGGTTTTAACAGCCTTCCCAGTACCCTTTTTCATGAATTTATTGAACAAAACCTAAAATAGGGCTTAAAAACGTATAAGGTTATCAATTAGTTTGAGTTACAAAACTTCTATTTAATGCTAAAGCTCAGCAGTAACAAAGCTATTGCTGTTACTAAACCTAGAAACAGATCCAGGATTAATTGTCTAGAATTCCCTAGGTTGCTTTTTTCATGCTCCCTGATTTTACCCACTATGAACCATTTTCTGTCCACCCTGAAAAGGAAGCCCCCATTTGCAATGAGTGCAAAAACCTGGGCCACAAGGCACATACTTACTCCTTTCAAGGAAAGGAGCAGGAAGATTATGAGGAGGAAATTTTAATGGATGACCAACGTTCCAATTTTTCACTAACTGATGCTGATCACTCTTTCATGTGGGGTGAGTCAAGTGAATATTTAATTATGACCCCTATGACCGCTAAACAGAGAAAAGCACAACAAAACGCGCTGAAAAGAGCTACCAAGAAGGCAGCACAAGAATCAACCCCCCAATACATTCTCAAGTTACAATGAAATTGCCAGCTTTCTCTCCTCCCAGCACACAGCACCGCCAGTAATTTCCCAGGCAGTGGATTGCCCTGAGCAATACTAAGCAGCATTTGATCCAGATCCATCTGCAACATTACATAATATTTATGAAAATGATAAAAATGACGATGAGTATTCTCATAGTAAATTTTCCAACAAATCAAATTGAATTTAAAGGCCTATACTAAATCTGGCTCAAAACTTCCTTTCCAATCCAAAGTCCTGAATTCACACTCACATAAAGGATCAAATTCAGGTAATCGTCATCCCACAAAAAGCCAATATGGTCCTATGGGCGCGGCTGGGTCTAATGACCCAGCTCACCGCTCATAGAGCGGCCTAAGCACCAAAAATCAAGAAAGGGACGCTCAACATTGCAGAATTCAGGGCTTCTGCATCCTGGTCCAAAAATATGAAATCCTTACGCAATCCTCCTACTAACACCTTGGGAATCAAAGAAACACACTGTTTGGCAGAAGAGGAAGAGGAGTGGTCAAAAGCTCTTTTTCCTATGGACTCCACTTGGTCTCAGTACTGTGGGTTCAGTATTTGCCCTACCAAAAGGCTTAAATAGTTAAAACTTACAAATTTTTAAAATGAACGTGCATTAGCAATAACATTATTAATGAATAATGAAAAGTTCACACTCATTAACATATATGCCCCAATAACTCAGCTGACTGAATTGACTTGCTCTCAAGAGTATCCCAATTAAATCTTCCAGATAACACCTTTGTGCTGGTTAATTTTAACTGTTGGTCTAATGCTGCAACTGACCGTCAGTGTCATGTGCACATGACATAATAGTGGGGACCAACCCCAAAGATAAAGCTGGGCGCCAAGAGGCCCAGAGGGTGAAGCTACAGGCCCTTCCTGACCTGAGACACACCCTAGACCAACGCTGGGTTCGGGAAAAATATGCCCAGGTTAGGACTAGTGGTGTGCCAAATGCCCAACCTCTCACAATGGTTCAGCTGTTAAAACGGATGGTGTACCAAATTAACGCGGATGGTTTCATTTGGTTCATCGAGGAACAGGGTTTCAAAACCCATTCCACTTATGAAACAACGTGTTTGGGTCAAATCCAACTTCAATCAATAACTTGAGGGAAGTAGGCTTTAGCATATTTAATTAATTTGGATGGAAGCGTTGCCCTATTGGTGGGTCAGTGCTTGGGCCCACAGCTGCACATCCCATATTCCCCCATCCAAGCTTAAATATGTTTTCCCCAACCAACATTCCTTGTTGGTCGACTTCCCAAATAAAAATACCCATCTTTACCGTTTTATTATGTTATTATGAACGATCCTGTGCATGGACCCCTTCAAGGAGGTCTTGAGCTCCGTCAAACTTACCATGTTGAACACAATACAATTATCACCTCATGCACCGTTGGTTCTTCCAGGTCCCCTCCAACCTGGGTTGTTTGCCACTTTCCTCAACGAGCACCGCGTTGTTTTTATCTGGTTGTTAATAGTATTTCTTTGCTTATATAATTATTGCTCCAGCACCCTCTGCTGGGCAATAATTAATTTTATTCTAATGGCTAGTTCCCTGGTGTTGGGATTGTGCACCAAGCACCGCCACGCTGAGAATTGGAGATTTATAGACACTCTCCAAACAATCAGCCAATCTCCTCTCAATAACCACCCAACTATATTAAATTATTAGTACTCAAGTCACACAGAGGACTATTTGAACCCCTCCCATTGATTCTTCTGGAGTAAAGCACATGACATGATCACATATACAACAGGGCAGATTGTTGTTTATGACCTGCATTGACTACATTCTTCCCCCCTTACACTTTAAGCTAAGGGTATTTAGTTTTGACACTACTGTGGTGCGCTTTTCAGATCACAGATTATTTACACTCGCCCTGGCCACACCTGATCAACAAATAATCAACCACGCTAGAATAAAGTAAGTATTGATACAATATCTAGTGAGGAGTTCTCATAGTTTTTAAGTCAGCAAGCATTTCTACCTCATATGGTGTGCCCATTTCATGAAGATCCCTTGATAACATGGGGTCTGGTGAAACAAAAATTCACTGCTGCTGCAAAGTGGTTATCCACGCGGCGGCATCACGCATCTACACCTGCAGCTAACCACTTTTTAACGTTCTCTTGCCTATCTGGAAAGAAACGCCCCACGTAAGGAAACAACCCAGTGAGGACTTGTAAATGGGTTGTTACAGCTTTTCATTTTCAAGAGTCAGATTTTACAAACTTACACCATTTAACTATATGTTGGATGGTGCCTCTCAGATCACTAAAGGAGAGAAATTAACAAAGTACTTTATGTGTTGCTTTACTGCACAGAAACAAGGTACTTCTTGCAATCAAATTCAAACTAGCCTGGGCGCAACTGTTTCCTCCCCCAATAAAGTATCTGAAGCATTTCACCAATTTTACATTACCCAGTATCAAGCTGATAACTGTAACCCAGAGGACATACAACAGTTTTTATCCAAAATCAAAACCCACTCTCCTCTATATCTAACTAAACTTGTTAGTGTTGTTTCTAATGAAGAACTATGGGATGCTGTACAAAGGGTACCTCACCGCAAAAACCCTGGATCAGATGGTATTCTTATGAGTTCTATCGGACACACTTAAATTTAACCATGCCTTTACTCAAAGCCTCTATTAATAAATGCCTTCTAAAAACGCGCCTACTGCCTGGAGGGTCAGAAGCATTAGTGGTCACGTTATTTAAAAAGGGGGACCCTAATGATCTAGGTAACTGGAGCCCAATCTCACACACCAATTCAAAGCTAAAATATAGACCAAGATACTGTCTAAGCCTCTATGTAAGTTTGCTCAAACAGCTATATCACGCAATCAGTATGGGTTTGTTCCCAATCGCAGTATATGGTACAATTTACATACTGTTACCTATATATGTCATTCCAGGTCAGATGGTGCCCTCATCTTCTTGGATCAACAAAAGGCGTATGATTGTGTACATTGGAAATATCTTAGGGCATCCCCTGAAACTTTTTGCCTTCTTCCTCGCTTTAAGGAATGAGTGATTCTTTCAACTGAGTCAGCTACTATGGCTATTTGAGGCCCAGGGTTTGTTGCTAATCTCATCATCCCACAACGCGGTTTAAAACAGGGTGACCCTCTAAGCCCTTTGTTTTATAATTTTGGACTGGACCCAGTCCTGAGCATCATATATCAGACCCTGAAAAGTACTACCTCTCCAGGTCAAAAAACCTCTCAAAGTTTCAGCATTTTCAGATGATTGTATGGTGGATATTTCACATACTTCAGACGCTCTCTCCTTAGAGCAGATCATTGGTCAATATGAACAAGTAAGAAATGCCAAGATCAATCGCCATAAGTCTGAGGTCATACTCCTTGGCAAGCATCATCTTCAGTGGCTTAGTGCAAATTCCTGCTGCCCTTCAGCTAGAAGAGAAATTGTCCCATTCCAAGAAAACCCTTCCAATTAACCTGTTCGCCACTTAGGAGTATGGCTGGACTCTGGAGGATATTCATCTACAGTTAAGGAGAGTAAACTCATTTCAAGTATCTCAAGCCGTGCAGCTAGTCACCATGGCCGTACAACAGGGCTTGTGGGGATTTAGTATTAGCAAATACCCTGATTCTCTCAAAGATGCGGTACACTTCTCATGCCATACCATTTTCTACTGCCTTTTTAAACTCACTAAGAGTTATATTGAAATCATGGTTTTGGGATTAACGGGCACTTATGAAGATTGAAAGGCTACCTGGCCCATGTTCCTCAGGTGGCAATGTCCTCATTGACTACCATCAACAACCCACCCATATTTTTAACAAATTGATTTTTCAAGTAACGTGCCCTGCCCCAAATGGTCTCCATTGGTCAGCAGCAAGATGCAACTTTACATGAGCCTTAGTGCTGGCTAAAACTAATGCGCCCAGTACTTTGATACATTATCTGGCCACTCATCCTAGTGCAGTAGGCCCATCGCATCAAACCACACTTTAAAGGTATTCTACGGGTTATTAAGCACTCCAGCTCGAGCTTCCAGCGCATTGATTAGCTACCCACTATGCAGGAGCTAACCCATCTTACCTGCAACATTTCAATAAGATGCCTGTGAGTCTAGCATCCTTCTTCCTAAGGAATAAGGTCACTCTATCAATAATTGATTTTTTAAATTTATTAGATATCCCTTACTCCATACAAGGGCAAAAGAAAATGTGGGAGTATACTCGTCACCTCTTACTCCACCCTAAAACTAGAGCACATATATGAAAATGCCTTACAGGGTCATATTGGACTGCAGATAGATCCAACGCCATTGCTAACCTTTGTCCCGTTTGTGGTGGCCATAATGCTCTCATCCATAGGATAGAGTGGTATCCCACGTCCAGGGTAATCTAGAGCGAAGTTACTCATCTGTTTCAGCTTTATGCAACTAGTAAAATTTACCCTATCCATGATCCTTTTGCCAAGGGTGCTATCCCCAATTCCCCCACAATAGAAAGCTCTGATAGAAGCCACTGCATTGTTGTCAATCCATATCATCGTTTTGGAAGCTATCAACAAGGCTTCCCACACCAAAACTGGAGCATTGGTGCGCCTCCATATTCATCTAACTCGCAGCTTTCACTATTGTCTCTTTGGTTCTATGCCTCATAAATGTCACCGCCAGTGTAATGCACTGGCTTCTTTCATTGAGCCATAAATGAATTGGGAAGCTGGACCCAATTCAAAAACCAAAGGGCAGATAAGGTCCCTGAGACCATTCATCTAGTGAATGTGCTACAGGCGGTATGGATGAACACCAATTGGAGGACAGTTGCAAGTATGCTTACCCCAAGCAACAATCCCTTACTCCAAGACAAGATGTATAGGAAGGCAATAGCCCTCCCAAACTCACTCTCAAAGTCCACCTCCTGTTTGTATAGACCAAAAATGACCACTGTTAGTCTAGATATACCAATATAAACCTAGAAGTCAATAATAGAATAGATAAGGCTTAATAACAGCTTTATTGGGTATATAATAGGCAGATTAATAGAAAAAGGAACTGAAGATCTCCAGTTATTAGGTCCCAATCCTTATAACGCTCCGCTGCAAGCATTGTTCAGGATCCTCCATCATGCCTTAAAATATGTTCTTTAAATATGCTTTAACCAAACTCCCCTCATCCTAAGCTTATTGAATTCCCTGATGGCTGAGCCACTACACCTGGGACTCAATGCAATTCTGATTCAAATCCAACCCAAACTCAAACTTTCCCACTTCAACACCACCTGGTTCAACCCCAGCCCTGATGCAAGTTTTAACCACCGTCCTGCCTTAGTCTCAACCTCATCCTGGGGCCTAGCCAGGACCAATGCTCCCTTACCCTCTTCTTCTTTCACACCAGCTTGTCCTGTCTTATCATAGATCAGGGCAATGTGATGTTGAGGGAAAGCCTCACCCATCACAGCCAGATCCAGTCATGGAAAAATACATGGTTCCTGGAAGCTGATGCTTTTTCTATATCTGCAAAATTAGGATAACACCCCAGGGCCATCCAGTCTTGCCCCCTTGTCCTTTACCTCCTATCCCTGATGACAGGGATAGGGTCAGTTAGACTACTGTCCTGGGGATATAGGGCTCCTAGGAAGGTTTTCTCTCTCTTTTACTATTTTATTTTAATCTCTTATCTGTAGTATTAGTCTTATGGTCCTCCTACCCCAAATAAATGACAAAATATAATTTGTGTACCTATTAAGCATATATATTCAATCATATCAATTTAAACCTCAGGGAAAGGTTAGGGAAAAGAGGTCTATGGGAATAGAAGCCATAAGAACCATAAGTTTAGACAATTATTAAATATCTATCTCAACCCTTATATTGAACAGTGGGTAAGACTCATAGGCCTATAATTTATACCTAAAGAAGTACATAACCTATTTTCAACAGTTAAAATGTTAGGTAAGACCTATGCAACTAGGATTATAAACTGTAATAAGTTGAAAGCTTTATCTAAGTTATCTTCTATCTATAATAATAAAAGCAAGTGTGTGATGCCAGCTAAACTACGGCACGTAGAGCTTTGAAACTTTCAATATAGTTGGATGGGAGGGGGCCGCTTAAACCTAGAAGCTATATTTTTAAATTTTTATAATAAAAGAAAAAGGTTTATATTTAAGAAGTGAGGATTATATATAGTTTAATTTTTTTGGATATAGTTAGGCTGAGCGGGTTGATATTTGGTTGATTCGATAGTTTATATAGTTTTGCCAAGCAGTTGGTGGTCATTTACTTAAAACTCAATGGTTTTTAATAAGCAGTTGGTGATTAGTTGATTTGATAGGGTAATTATTTTTGCTAAGCGGTTATTGAAAAGTATAGGAGAATTTAATTGGTTTGGATCAAGTAGTTAATGGGTTTGGTTCAACCGATAGATAAAGTTAAATTTGGTCGATTGGTTAGTGCTTTTTTTGATTCGATAGATTTAATTTGTTTTGCTATGCAGTTTGATTATTTAGTTAAGTCGATAGATTTAATTACTTTCTAAATTTACCGACGGCCTTTCGGTAATGTCCGTCCCATTGGTCCTTACCTCGAATAGACGAAATTTATCTACGCTAACATTATAAAAACTAAGATGTAAATTGATATCTGAAAATAAAAAGCGGGCGAAGCTGCGCTACCTGCTAACAAGTTAATAAAATAAAATTTATGAGCTATAAGAATATAGTTGTAAGATTTAAAAAGTTCAAGTTACATAGTTTAGTAACTCTCTTTATAAAAAACTGGATACGCTAGAATTATAAAAATTAAAATTTTTGATATGAAGGGTAAGATCCAAGGGGACCACCTAGTGCTAAAAAAAGGGTAAGATCCAAGGTACAATATTACTGCGAGCTAGGCTGCAGGTGGCAGATAATTTAAAGTTGAGCAGATCCGAACATTTCGAATGAACCTTATTAAGGAAGAATCGGTAATGAGAGAAAAGCCGAGTGAACCCATCAACCTATACCCACATCTGTTCGGTCACAACTTTGATCTACGCTATCTAGTACCCAACCTACTTTGACCTAAGATATCGCTCATATTTCATCAAACGGTAGATTTTTAAGATATACTTTTCTCCATCTTTTTTACGGGGCTGAACTTTTATTATTATTTCCATGGGTACGATATTGTTAAACGTATTTTATTGCCCCGATTTTTGAGCTTGAGTTTGGGTTGCAGAGGGTTATGATGTTGAGCGAGCTTTTTTAGCACTAGGTGGTCATCTTTGAGCGAGCTTTGTTCCAATTTTTCAACTTATTTTTCATGGCGTTGGGTTATATCAACTTCCTTTCTGCTCTTTACGCTTTGGTAAATGATTTAATAACTTTTGCATCCGTTTCTTTGGCGAGGCGTTACTGACCATATTAAGCGTTTTCACGTTCAAACCTGTAACGGGAAAAGCAATTGTTTTTTCTATTTAAACAAGCGGAGTTTTTTCTATTAGGTTGACTTAGTCAGCCGATGACAATATGGAATCAAACCATCTGTTGAAATTGTGAGTTAATTCCTTGATCAAACCAAAGACAGTTGAAACTTGGCTTATCTTCGTTTTGCGATGCTGTTTTACGGTAGTTTTCACCGCTTACGTTGCTTTGAAACCTTATCGCGCTTGTTTTTTTGGATAAATCTTCGGCGTTTTCATGTTAATACGTTCGTCGCGTTCATTCGTCGTAGCCGCTGAGCTTTATAATTCACCAGCATTTTTAATCCATTTATTAAAGCCCGTGACAAGTTTAGCGCCGCAAATGACTCTTGAAAGAAAGACCACCAAACTGGTTTATGATCGAACCGGTACCCGATACTGGTGTATCCCCACAGTTGCCCGGGAAGAGGTGGAGGAAAACGTGGCAGGCCATTATCCCTACTGTTGCGCAGAACATGAGCAAGAGTTTTTAAAAGGAAGTGTGGAACCGCATAATTTTGAAGCGAGTAACGGTGTGAAGAGGGCGGGCCAAGGAGACGGTATCACGGGTTCCTCCCAGCAAAAGGTACCCTTATTGAAAGCAGAAAGATTTATCCATCTAAAACAGGACCCGGATTCTGTATTTACGGCCTCTAAATTCGATGACCGGTTGAACTCAGTTTGCAGTGAATCGGATGACGATGCGTTATCCACCACCGGACTGGCCAGCTCGTCCCAATGCGGCCTGAGCCCCCAAAGTCGTTACCCTCAGGAAAGACCGGGCAAGAAGAAGCCGCCATTAGCAGCGGCACCCGTCAACGCAAAGATCGACTCGCTTTGGCAGCCCAAAACTCTCAGTGAGGAGCGAGATCTCTCCTGCAATATTGGTTATCGCTTCCCTATCATGAGAAACGGGCAGTGGTCAAGGCAGACCGAGACATCGAGTCTTTCTTTTCAGGGTTCGCAACTAAGCAAAGTGGAGGGCCCAAGAACACCCACAGCAAGAGCAGTGCCTGTGCGTGCCCAGATTGCGATCCCAAGAGGTGGGTATCAAATTCAAACTGGCTAACCAAAAGGTCCTACATGCAGGTTCAGTTTGAGGCCTTCTTTGCGCGCTACAAACTGGCGCAGTCCAAGCATCCTGGGCCAGAGGCCTCGGATTCCAAGCCGGTGGGTGAAGTGACCAGAGGAGACTTTAAAACGAAGGTTTATAAAATGGCCCAAACCTTCCTGGTGAACGATGGCAAAATGTTCGTGGAAATCTCTAACCGGCTGCTGGTAGAGCAGCTGCATGCTCTTTCTCGTTGCGAGCGGCATCTTTCCAACGGGTGTTCTTTAGAAGATTCGGACGGGTACTCAACGGACGGGTCCTCAGCCGAATCCTTTCCCGATACCAACTACCTTACGCGCGAACCCACCCACGCTTCTTGCGAGCGTGACGTCAATTCCTTTTAGCTGGTCAGCCCAGCTTAGAGGGAATAGCGTGCGACCATCTCAACCCACCTACGGCGGCTCATGCGACGGCACTCAACACCGCCCAACTGACATGTCGGCGGACTGCGATGTCGAGCACCTTTCTTGAAAACAGGAGGACTGTCGACTTGACCCATACAAATACTTCTTCTGTTGGCGATCGCGCACCGTTTCCTGCCGCCAATCCACCAGCCGGCGTAGTCTCTAGCTCGGTATACACACCATCGGCTCTTTCCCTGACGGTTGCGTTACAGAAACCTCCGTGTGCTGACCAAAATTGCGCTTATCACCGTCACTTCAATGTCCTTGACGATACTTGCTCCGAGGCATCAACGCCTGAAGACCACTTTAAGCTGGCTCTGGAGCGGGCTACCGACAATGATTCCCTGGTGCAGTTTTATGTCGCAAAGTTATTTGACCATCGCATCCTCAACGCCTACCGCGAGATGGTAACACATACATCTTAACGTTAATCCCTCCAGCTCATCAAACAGCGGCAGCTCAAGCTCATCGAAGAGTTTGAGATCGAAGAGAAGAAGGCCAAACCAAAGCCAAAACCTAAAAAGAACAAAAAAAGTACGCGGCTTTGCGATCCCACTAATCCTACCAGGGCCCCAAAAAGCAACAAGCAATTCGAAGAGCTCATGGCTAAAAAGCGCGAAGAGGCCCATCGGGAGGAACAGGCACAAAGGCAAAGGGAGAAGGAGGCCCGTGAGCTGGCTGCCCGCCAGCAGAGAGAGGAGCAGGAGCACGCCGCCCAGGTCCAACGGGCACGCGCCATCAATAAGCAAGCTCGCGAACTGGCTGAAAAGTCAAAGAAACCCACCAAGCCCGAGCATACCCGCAGCCCTCCCAAACTGACCAAGCCGGTTGAGCGGTCCCTGCCCATTAAGCCTGCTCCAAAACCTGCCACATCAAAACCTCCTGCTCCCCAGGTTCAACTTACCAAGTCTGTTCCCCAGCCACTTGCTGGTACCTCACCCAAGACACCACCCATACCTATCTCAACCACGTTGACTCCTGCCCCCGCCACAAGCCAAAGTGAAGGCATTGACTCCTCAACTACCTCTTTAAATCTTAACCCCATCCTGGATAGCGAGTGGCCAGCTCTTGATGCCACCGCCATCAAAAATTCTAAAGAAGCTGCTGCCAAGGACCCTCCGCTGGATCAAACCACAGAGGTACCCTCCAGCCCAAGGACCTCCCCTCAGGCTGCCTCACCTTCAATGCCGCCCTCACCCATCCAAGTATTGCCTGGCTTGGATTCTGATCCCAGTTACCAGCCACCGCCGTTCAGCAATGGATTTACACGTAAGATTAGGTTTTTGTGTAAGATAACTCTTCCCAGATACTCTCCCTAGGCCTTATCTCCCTTCAAAGCTGCCGTTTCCCCAGGCCTCGCATCTCACACCAACCCCTTTAGATGGCCCCTATACCCACCTGCCTCCCCCAGGCTTAGGTGCTTTGCCCTTTGCCCGCCACCCTACTAATTTTAACTCTACTAATTTTGACTGGCCGCACATCTCTCCTCCGCTGCTACCTTTCCCTGAAGATGACCCTACCAAAACTGTGCCACAGCCTTTTGCCCTTCTGCCCTCACCAAGCATATGCAGTGACCTGCTGACCCTTCAGGTTTGGGAGAATGCCCGCCACTCCTACTTCAGCCTGCTCATGGATATGGGGGTAGGCCTTGCAATCCAGCCTAGAGACAGGCCCTTTGTGCCCTTTTCCCAGCTCTATCTCAAATACACTTCGCTTTTTAATGACCGCGTGGTGTCGCTGGCTCAGTTCTACCAATTTTGCTCGCTGCATAGCCAAAACAACCCCTTCCAGTTCCAGCCCGATTCTGCCCATGCCTACCCATCCGTGAGGCACTCTTTTGCACTAGCTTCTCTGGGAGATTTTTCAACTGGCTTCTCAATTCCACAGAGCGGTGGTCGGTGGGGGCGGGTAGCTTTGAGGAATTAACTGGCGGTTTAGTTATCTCACCAGTGCCATTTGCTTCATTCAAACCTCTGGTTACCCTTTTGCCACCCTCACTGCCACTTGGCTCATCTCCCACCCCCATCTACGCTTTTGACTTGGGGCAGCCCATCTATTGGAGAATCACTTTTGTAAAACATTATCCCCAAATAAATGACTGGATTGTACCTCTAAGCCAAATGGAAATTAACCAGATAGATTCCTCCCAATAATATCTAAATTAGGGCTGTTGGTTAGGCGTGATTGCCGGTTAATCGCCTAGTTTGATATTATTTAATGATATAAAAATATTAATTGTTTAGGTTTGGTGGATTTCTAGTTTGGTGCTGACTCCAAGGTTGTGGGTGGTTGTGGGAATTTCTGGCAGAAGGCGGATATATTCGTATCAACCAACTGGCAATGATTTTACTGACTTGAATCCGAGTTTGGTAGAAACTTATCCCAATGCCAACTGCCATAAAAAATGATTGTGGGATTTTCCGGTGGAAAGCTGAAGCATTCGTTATCAATCATTTAATTATTAATTCACTGCCTAATTTGGGTTACCGGTGACTTATGCCAAGGGTACTCAAATATATTTATAAATAAATTTCATATACAGCTGACTGGTGACATGTGCCAAGGTGAGTCTATTTAATATCAGTGATTGGGATGAGCAGAATGGGGGGAATCACTGCCATGGATGGCTGCTATTGGCTGAGGTTCTAGCTTGGATGGCTAAGGGGTTTTTATAGGTGCATAGCCTAGAGTATAAATAGTCTTCCTTATCTCCAAATAAAGATCTCTCTTTTGCCCACTTTTTATCTATTTGAAGTAGCAAAAGCCACTAGAGTGGATAGGAGTGGAACTGGAGATCCCCAAAGCTTGTGCAGGTTGATGCACCTGGAGTGGCTGACACTGCCAGCTGGCATACCTCAGCCCTATGAGGAACTGATAGGAACCTGGCCACCAATGATGATGTGCTGATGGCTGTCAGCCATGAGGGTGGTGCAGCGCAGGAGTGCCATAGCCACCCAGGATGGGAGATAGACTTGCCAGGGCACACCCAAGAGGGACCATGGGGTTAAGGTAAAGTTTTTAGTCTGCTATGTTGGTGGGTTGGACATAACCTTGTAGGGGGTTAATACACCTATGAAGGCAAATCAGCAAGGGTCAGCCAGTCTCCATACTGGTTGGCCTGGCTCACTAGTGGAACCCACTGTTCAGAAAAGTGATTTTCTGATACCAAACTTACCAACTAGCCTAGCTTTGTATTCATGGTCCATGTAACTTTAAAAGCATATGACCTTCAACCACTGTATTGGTTTGGTGGTGTTGGTAAAAAGCAGATAGTTCTGTTGATGGCTCATGTTCAGCACTCTAGTAAAATGGGTCCCACCCAATAAGCCATGGTTAGTGGGCTAGTTTGATCAAGCTGCAAGTTTTTTCAACTAGCTGTACCATGATTTTAACTTGAAGCCAGCCATCCTATCTGTTGAATCCCCTTTGAGTTAACTTTAGGATCTCTAATCTACCTGGAGGCATGGCAGATGCAACTAAACTCACCATCCTCACCAGAGGTGAACTTTGCCAGCTGGAGCTGAAGCTTAAATTGTGTGCTGATTGACATAAACTTCACCCTTTATTTGGCTAAGATGGCGCACTGCAGATGTATCCCCCTGCCAGCTGTAACCTTTTTAGCCAACATAACTAGATTTTATGATTGTTAGAGTGGGGATTTACCTGTGGCATATGATGGGATAGACTCCAATGGCCATACTTTTTGGTTATGGTTTTTAAAAATAAGGCAGCTTTTATAGTTGGTTGACCTGGCTAATCCTTATAGAGGCTCATCAGTTTAGATGATAGTGGCATACCCTAGTTGGAGTTGGGTGAAGCTATTGAGGTTTCCCCAACAAGTTGAAGGCCCTACCTCTATTGGACTCCTAAAGTTACTGCTGAGGGCTTACCACATTATAACCATCTTTAAAACAACAATTGTCAATGATAGGCCTTGTCAAATTGAGTTGAAAGATACTAAATCTTAACCCTTGTGTTAATAGGGGTAAAGTAATGTGTTGATGTTGATCAGCTTATGCTTATCTAGATACCAACCCTTCCAAATCATTAAGCATAATGAGTTTGATGTTGTTCAGGTTGGTGAGCATATTGATTGCATTTTCACCTGCAGTCAAGATAAGGAGTTTGGTACATCTGTTTTAAAGCTATAGAGCTTAATCACCATTTTGATAGAAATCATTTGATTGGATTGATGAATATATCAATTGTAGATGATATCACTTAAAAGTGTACATGATTGGTTAAGTCTTTAGCCTAGGTATTATATGTGCTATATATGATATAATTGATTGATTGATGCTATGAGCAGATATCTGAAAACATGAGATAATGTGGTAGCACTCACTCATTTATTCTTAGTGTACCAAGTTGAAAACCCAGCTGGATGGGTCTGGTAATATAGGCTGGCATCTAGTTAGATATCAGTTTGTTTATAATTATTGGTTGATCACAAGATGCTAAAATATAAATATTGAATTTGATTATATACTGGCATGCACTTGTAAACCTAGGGCTAAATGCAATACTTATTGATTTTTAATGATATACCTAGATTAAGGTATCCACTAACTTTACTAATGTGGGAGTGGCCTGCTCACTCAGAGGATGCTGATGGGAAAAGTTGATTTTTTTACAATAAGTTCTTTATTTTTAAAAGGGTGTATCACCAAGAAATTAGAGGGTCTGTTCTTGTGTACTTGTGACCTTTTTTCATGGTTCCAAACATGTACAACCATTTGAAGCCTTGTACTTATAAATAACTGGGATGGTCCTGAGCACACTGGTACGCCTCTCAACCTCAGCTGACAACAGTAGGGCTAAGTTCGAACCTTTGATAATAAATCATCTGTACTTTGTGTTATTAACACCAGATAGAACAACAATAAAGGCAGATTCTGTGAATGAACTTATATGAAGTTTTAATAGAAAGGATAAACAATGCTTTAGGGATTTAAGGTACATAAGGTAGGGCTTGATTTCTAGCAAATAAACTTCTTATCATAAGGTGGTTAGGAATTTGCAACTTAATTCCAGGGCCAGTGGAGCCCAATTCCTTGTTGTTCTTTGGGATCTCTGAGCTTACTTTGTAAAATTATATTATGAAGCTCTTGTCTATTTTAGAATGTGTGGATGCTCTGAGTTCTCAGTGGTCCTTGCTATTATTGTAACCCTTGTGGCTCTTGAAGCTTCAGGTGTCATGGATTCTAATTAAGGTAAGACTGGGCTTCCAGTACGGATGTGTTACAACCCAGTGAAAGGCCCAGAATGCCAGTGGCACAGCAGTCCTAATGACTTGCAATAGGATGTCTTAGGACTTCTGTGAGGGCAGTAAATGTTTATTAATGTTAGATTTTGATGGTTGACTTAAAAATAAACCCTTCAAGAAAACCATCAATGCTAATATATTAATACCATTGATGGATCCTTTGAACTTTTCCAATTTATCCGCATAACTAAGTTCATTCCAAAATCACCTTAATTGTACTTAAATCATCCTGATTATCATAGCTAATAATAGCTATGATATAATCACATTATGGCTGATTATGGGTCCACTTGGATGCAAAGTGGTCTCATGGCATTAACTAAATTGCACCTCCTAAATTAGTGCACTAATTTTTTTATGCACTAAGGTATCAAGGATTTAATTAATGAAATTGATTTATTAAGCACTTAAACATAGACGCCCCAATTAAGGTCATACTTAGTGCTATTGAGAGGTCTGCCAACATCCCAATTAGGGGTGCGTCATCTTTATGGCTCATATATATTATTATCCCCATTTATTGTTATTTGTCAAGGTATGATGTAGCTCTAATTGAGAAGATTTTGATATTGAGTTTGCAACCAAATTCATCCCAATTATGATAGTAAAATTGTCTTCAATAGGGCTGAAACGATTGTTATTTTTAGTCAATTCATGGGCCAAATTGACTTGGGGATATTTCATGATTATTTCCATGACCAGCAGAGGATTGGCATAATATGAATGAATTCATCTAATAGATGAGTTCAGCCAGGAGATGCCCAAGAGGTATATAATACTGGCACCTGGCCAATTAATAAAACATCATCATTTACCATTTAACTTTGATCATTAATAACTACTGTCTCTTATTTTATTTATTGTTGTCCATCTGTCATTTATCTGATATTCATATCCGTTGCTGTTACATCTATATTAGATAGTTGTGTGCGTTTATACTTCCCAAAGAGAAGTACTAAGTTACCTGCCAGAGAAGTAGTCCTGATTATAGAGTAATAATTTCCTAATTTTGTATATAGACAGAAGGTCTTGTAATTGTTGTTGCCAGTAGACTTAAGAACGGTGAGTGTACCGGAGTTACTTGGCTATTATCAAGGATTATTGGAGAATTTACTTCTCAATTATGAGAAGGAGTTTTATTTTAAAAGTGAGTATTTATCCTCAAGTTCATTGTTAAGTGATTTTAGCTTGCACCATCGGCTGAAAACTTAACAATTAATTTACCAAAGATCCCCAATAGAAAACTAAATGTATTCAATGGGGAAACCGCAGGTCCTGCTAGGATGACTTTCAAGGGTGGTGTCATGGATACAGCTAGGGAGGATTAGACTGGGCTCCCAGTCAGAGCGCGCAAGCACCCAGTGGAGGCCCCAGAATGCCAGAGGCATAGTGGTCCAGGCGGCTAGTAGAAGTGGGGATCTATGGGAAATGTGTGGGAAGTAAATGGTCAGTAACATACAGAAGGCCCCCAAGGCAAACCAGGTGGTTGTGTTGGGGGCAACCGCAAGTCTTGCAGGGCAACCCTCAAGGGCAGGAGAGGCAGGGAGGATGACGACTCCTCCATGGTTATGGTTGCTGACCTTCAGATTCTGATAGGGGCACTTGCGTGCCAGCGGGAGATGGCACAGAGACTGCCACACTATTGGAAATATGGGTAGAGGTATGGTAAACCCCATGTGAAGGGCTGAGACCAAGTTTCCCCTGGAGGGGGCGCTCTAGATCCCACTGGTGAGCTGGACCTGCATCAGGGGTGGCTATGGAAGCCAAACCCATGCGCGGTGGGCCAGGGACACCTTGGGGCTGCTCCAACTGGGGAGCAGATTCAGCAGTGTAATGCACTGGCTCCTTCCAATGAGCCACGAATGAGTTGGGCAACAGGATCCATGTTAAAGACCATAGGGCTGACAGGACTCCTGATACTACTCTCCTGGTGCGCGCGCCACAAGATTGGACAAGCACCCCCTGGAAGACAGTTGCAAGTATACTTAACCCCAGCAACATGCCTTGATTCCAAGACAAGGTATAGAGGGAGGCAATAGCCCTCCCAAGCTCACTCTCAAAGTCCAATTCTTGTTGATTTAAGCCAAACATGGCTGCAGTTAGGCAATATCTTTAAAATAAACCCAAATTATAAATATATGAATTTTAGGTTCTTTTATTTAATATTTAGCCAAGTTGATAGAAAACAGAACTGAGGAGCCTCCAGCTCCCAGTTCCTTCCCTATATACACATGCTAAAAGCTAAAATAAATTATAATATAAGCTTATGGTGCCAACTTGAATGATGTTTGGTGTAAACTTTACAGCAGGATTGCGGAATCTTTACTCAATGATTCTGTGCCAGACTTGATCCTCAACGGTTCCGCGCCAGTTCCATTTTGAATCCCAATCAAACCGCAAAACTCCCAAGCACCCGTTTCATTCCATTCTCGATTCAAATCCAAATTGAATCTCAAAACTACCCATTTTACTCGTTTTCCATTTTGTTCCGACTTGGACGCCCATCTTGCTCCTTGGCCTACTCCAAGCTCTGGCCCCTTAGGCGTCCTTTCCAGAACCAACGCCCCCTCCTCCTCCATACATACAGACACAGCCTGCCCTGTCTTACCAAAGATCAGGGCAATGTGATGCTGAGGATAGACCTCAACCGTCACAAGCAGACTTGGCGCCTGAATGAACAGAAGGGCCTCCATTTAACGGACATGTGGAAACAAATGGAGCAGCAGGTTCACCATCAGGGGCAGGATGGATTATTGCATTTGTGATCCGCTGCTTCATTGTGCTTTTGAGCAACCAGATAATCCAGTCAGCAAACATTGGAAAGAGGATTTTGGTGACAGCACGCTTTGTTGGATCAATTGACGGAATCATTTATAATTGTTTTACAGGCAGACAGAGTCCACGGCAAACTAGGCGGATTTTTTGGATTTATTTTGACAAAAGGCAAAAAGAATGAATTGACAACTGCCCTCAGTAGGACCAGTTGCCTTTTAAACTGGGCGATAGGCATAGGGAGGTATCAGGGGATTGGTCATTTGGGGAATGAGAAAGGGATTTTGTTGGCTGGCTCGTATGGGAGTAGAAGGCAACTCCTGATTCTGGCAAAAGCTTAAAAAAATTTTGCAAATTTTCCCAAATTATTTAGGGCCAAGCCAAATCAATACTGCCAATCCAGGTACTAATGACTCAAATTGGCCTGTTTGCACAGCTGGGGTGGTCCAGATTTGTCTCTGGAGGCAGGTGTCCATGGATCAGGTTTGTTGCAATTTGAGCTGATCCCACAATTGGGAGGCTCATACAATCTGAACTTTCTGAATATGTTTTGGAACATGGGACCCAATGATCCAAGCTGATCAGAACTGGGTTTGCAATCTGAGCTGTGTTCCAATATAGCTTCTGAAGCAGGCCAGCCTGGACTGGCTCCCCCAGTCTGGAATTTACTGGCTGGGTTCCGATATTGGGAATTGCCATTTTTCCAATTTTTGGCCATGGCTTGCCTGGGGAGTGGGTGACCTCAGGGCCCTCTCCATTACCCCTGATGTGAGCCATCTCCCTGAAGACCCCTTCTATCAATCTTACCAGGATTGAAGAGGGGGAAGGGGTGAGAGTGGGATGGCTTTGGGTAGGAAAGCCGTCACTGAGCGCTTATCTATCACATGGGCGAGGTCGCCCAACTGTGACAGAGGGTCCACTGGAGCCTTGGGGCCCCTCTTCATCTGGAAGGGGTGCTGAACCCTATCCAGTTGCAAGGGCTGATCAAGACTTACAGGTGGGAAGGGAATAGAGGTTGACCATTCCTCCTGAGTTGGCAGTTGCTGGGATTTGATATATGTCCCAAAGTATTCTGGTTCACCCACATATCGTTGATAGTCACTGGGCTCACTTGGTGGTACTGGTTTGTGTTTAAAAGTAGTTAGTTGACAAATTAAATTAAATTGGTAAAATTATATACAGGGTGATCTCAGTAATCATTCTAAGGTTGTTGATGTGGTTGACCTGTTGCATGGAATCAGCAAAGGTGTCAGGGTGCCAGATTGATCTGCTAATTAAACTGGGATAGATTAACCTGGATATGGGTGCAACAGATGATAATGCGGCCGGGATCCTCTTTCAGGTTGGATGAATAGGCATTCTTCACTCATTAATGGGATACTAAAATTGGTGGGTTGGAAAGCCTCTTGTTGCCTGGATTGCGCTGAGCCTGTGGTGGATCAATGGGGCAAATCTGAAAGTTGGAGATGCCCTTCATGAGTGGTGCATTGGAAAGCCCTTTGTTAGCCAGCTTGTGCCAAGCCTGTGGTGGCAGCGGAGCAAATTTGGCATTTGTGAATAACCTTTGTGTGTGGAAGATTGGGGAAATAATTTGGGGTATAACTCTTAATGAATTTTGCTAGGACATGGCATGCTGGTTGATCTATGGATTGGTGTGCCCATTTAATAATCACTGGGTCCAGAAAGGTGGTTGCAACGTGCTTTGCCAACTCAAAGAAAAAAATGTGAGAATTGACTAACCTGTGGAGTTTGCAGAGAACAAATGAGAAAACACATAATTTTATTAAAAGGGCTCAAATTAAATAATGAACTGATAACAGATAATAGGAAAGGATGTTGTATATATACTTGGGGGAGGGTAAGGGTTATAAGATGTAATATTTAGTGAATGACCTGGGCCCTCTTTCTGGTGCTCTCCAGTGGTAGATTTAGTAAAAGCAGCGTGGTTTAAAGAATTACAATAAATTCTTACAAACTTGTATAAGCTTTGACAACTGATATTTTAAATTGCAGTGGTGTCACTTTGATTGAAAAAACTTGATCAGATTAAACAAATCATTGTTTGGGATAGTCTGCTCCATGTGAGATTGACTCTGCCAGTCAATCTATATTTAGAATTTCTAGTGTCACACTATCAAATCAGATTATAAATCGTGAACTATAACTTCATATTTGGTAAGCCAAATCATCTTCTCTGAATCAATAAGAATTTTTAGAGTTTTAAAGATGGTATTCTCAGTCCCTGAGGGGTTGGATGATAACAGACTGAGAGTAGAATGGGCCTTTGGGCTCTGCTGGTGGACCCAGATCTGAGCTACCTCTTTTCAGACCCCCTTAATCTTTTCCACAATGGAAGCAGTGAAAAAGGGGGCACATTAGTAAGATTTATGGGGGAACAGAGCAGTGACTCACTACTCTTCAACAACAGTAGCTAAATAGCTCATTTGTATCAAAGATTCTACTGGTACCATTGGTACCCTCTTGCACCTGTGAGATAAATTCTCCCAGTCTATAACAGAGGTTAGGTCTTCATGATTTTGCATGGGTAAATTGCTCATCTCAATTGATAGAACAAAAAGAAATCAATTTGCTTCCCATTTAGTGATAATTAAATCACTCAGCTTTGTATAGATGAGGAATTTTTTAGGTGGGGGGTTTAATAGTTCTCCATTATTGGAAGTTAGATCAAAATGTTTGAAAGGAGGTTTCTATGAGGTGTTGCCTGTGACATTGTGCACATAAACTTCTGGACCAGTATCTAAACTTGCACATCCTCTGACGTCATGGTGTCCAGACGTCAGATTATTTTGGCGGTCAGAGCTATATAATGGCCTCTGTCATCAAAAATTTAGACTCATCAAAGCCTATAAAAAGGACTCAGGTTTTCATAAAGTATTTTTAAATGCTGAACAAGTTAAGTGAGACTAAATTGTTATTCTGACCAGCTATACTATTAGTACTAATATTAGTAGTGATAGAATGGTGAGTTTCAGGTGGGGTTTTTCATAAGTTGAGGAATTAACCCCTACATATGAGACTATCTCAACACTACCCAACCCAAGATGAGACCTAGAGAAAGAATTTAAGTTCTTCATATGAACTCAGTTATAGGTGATATGTGTGGTGTCATCCTCAGTGGAATATTTAGTTTCTCTTATAATGACAATAGTTGCAGGTCCTGTCCAAACAGACTTTAACTTCTCATTTTTAATCCACACATATGGTATAACATCACTTTCTGTCCTACTTCAGATATGAGCAACTTAAAGTCTCCAATTACTCTCTTTAGTAATCTCCCTAAGTGACTTTATACTATTGTGCTAAAACACAGCTAAATTTTGACTAACTCCTCAGCTAACTCTTCTTGTTATCTGCTGAAAATTAAAGGTCTTCCAATCCACGTCAATTACTGGAGCTAATAAGCTTTGTAATGCGGCTTCTCTTCTGTATACCGCCTTAAATGGAGAAGTTCTAATAGTCACGTGGGTGTGTATAGGTAAGCAAACAGTGCTGATGGCAAAAAGATGTCCCATTTTTATCCATGGTTGACATTAATCTTCTTTAGTATTGACATGGAGGTTACATTAGCCCTTTCCATACTTCCATTGATAGAGGGGTGTAAGGCGTGGTAAACCGTTTCCTGACTCCTACTAAGTCTATCAGATGTTTCACAACATCTGAGATAAAAATCTGTTTATTATTTAAAAGCAGTATTTGTGGGCATACGTGGTAAGTAATGACCTGGTTGTAGAGGAATCTTATAGTAACCCTTGTGTTAAACGTCTTGACTGCAATAGATTCTGTCCACTTAGTGAAGTGATCAGCTGATACAATAATAAATTGATAAACACTGGATGACTTTAGGAATGTCCAACAATGTTGATAGAACCTTGTGAAAGGGCGCTCTTGGAGGAACAGGCAAAACTCAAACTTCTAAAGAGTGGCTTATATTGGGCGCATTCTCTATAGAGCTCCAGATCCTGACTCACATCGTACAACTTGGCATCCAGGTAAGACTTTCCTTAAAATACTGGTATGTCTTCTGTAGCCTTCTGTGGCCTACTTGATGGTTTCCTTCCATAGTTATCAACATTTTTTCTCAGCTTCACATACGTAAAATCTCATCTGTACTTGTTTCTCTAGTTGTCCATCTCTGAACCTCATTGCTCTTATCTGGCTCTTGAGTAACTTATTTACTTTATATTCTTCTTTCCATTCATCCTCTGGTTTATTATAAGTTCATAGATCCTATTGCTCTCATAGGCTTGCAGATGGAAGACAGGTACTAACAAGCCATCTGCATTCACGTACTTCTCTCCTACCTGGACAGGGCCTTAAAATTGTAGTCTTGCAACTGAACATCCCATCTTGCTAGTCTTCTGTCTGGATTCTTTGTATTCAATAACCATCTTAGTGAGGAATGTTTGGGAATTATCTTGAAGTGTACGCTTTAAAAGTAGGGTGAAATTAGAATTATCGCTGAACATTGCTAGGCACTCACACTGTAACTATGTAATTGAACTCTGCTATGATGAATGTCTTTGAGTAAAACTCTATAGAGTGATCTAATCCTTATTTGCCCAACTGCACTAAGATGGCACCCATAGCCAAGTTACTAGCATCTATGTAAACATAGAAGATCTTCACAAAACCAGGTATATCAAGATCAGGGCTTCCATCAACTTCTATCTGAGCTGGTAAAAGACGTCTTATTGTTATTGTTCTCAAATGGAAAAGCTATTTGTTAAGCAGGTCATGACTATCTCAGCAATGTCAATGAACTTTGGTATTAAACAGTGATAGTATCTCACATGCCCAAGATTACCTGGATATCTCTCACGCTTAGTGGAACTCATCTTGGCATTATCTACAACCTGAAACTTATGGGCTTAATTCCTCTTTGATTCACTTTGTTGCAATTGGTGCTTCAGCATAAAATTGCAACTTCACAATACAGAGTACACATACTAAACTAAAGGAAACTGTATATAGATAGTGACCTTTTTCTATTTTCTTTTTTAACTTTTTAAATTTTTATTTGAGGTGGGCCGACCTGAGGATGATACTGCACCAATTAAGGGGAATCAAAGAAATGGGAAATTAGGATAAAACCCAAAAAACCTATATGAATGGCATATGATAAGCCAGGAATTCCATGGAACGGCTTGCTATTTGGTATCTCAGTTTGGGGCATTGGTGCGCAACGTCAACACAGTCATAATTGTCCCCTACCAAAAGTTCATCAACTGGGATCAAACTCAGGGAGGCAGCGGTAAAGAGTACATACTCTACCACTGGGGTATCCTCCCCTGTGACCTTTTTCTATTATATACAATTAAAGCCATACTAATTATATACATATTTTACTGATAGCTTCAATAAGCTAGGGTAAAAACTAATACTCATAAAAATTCTACTTCCACCATTAAAATTAGAAATGCCTGTCAGGATTTAAAAATGATGAGCAAGTCGAGATCCCTACTCCTTAATCAAGCTTAGATATGTTGACTCTTGAGACATTGTGAATGAAGCGTGGCGGCTCCCCCTTTTGGATTGGGCAACACTAGTGCTAAAAAGGAGATATCGTGAATGAAATGTGTCCAAAGGCAACAATAAGAGGTTTGATCAGGAAGCATCATGCGCATGAGAATTAATGGAGATGATATCAGGAATTTCATCCCCACTTCATGAACTCAAGAAGTGCGAGTCCCACTATTGCAGTCATGAGGATGTCTCAGAATAATGAGGGCATCAACCAGGCAGTTGATCCAGAATACTATGAAAGATACTGATTCTACAGGGGCATGGAGGTCCCCTAGTAACCATGTCTTCACAAATCCTATAGATATTGTCACTTTTTAACTCAAAAGAGTAGTCTATTACACCCCATCTTTTTGTCTTCATTGACCTCTCCACTAGTTAACATATTTGAGCCCATTTTTGAACTTTGGCAACAGTCAAGAGAGCTTCTACGTCAAGATAAGTGGTGTTTACTAAAGTTGTTCTGAGCTGTCCAAGTGACTACGTCAATTATAAAAATAGAGGATAATAGCAATCAAGAAAACAACCTGATGATCATGAAAGAAGCATGACTCAGTGGATTAACACCTCATAGTATGAGGTACCTCCTATAAAGCCTTAAAGCCTAAAGTTCTAGCCAATTTCCAGTTTACCCTACCATCTGTTAACAATGATCAGTATCAACTGCTAATATAAGAACATCAACGTGATCATTCAACAACTACTAAATAACATCTACTCTGTTGGAGGCCACTCCAGTCAATCCCATGCTTCTTTGGTGCATTCCATGATGCGAAACTTATATACCTCAGATCTATTACCTTCAGAAGAGTTGGTTTTGTGTACTAATCACTATCTCATGAGTTTTGTCCATCCTGCCATACATCACCTCCTACAGATAGTCAGGTTGCACCACCATGAAGTATCATGATAACAAGTGTTATAATTTTGGGCGATATACTTGCTATATGCCAGAAGAGTTGTGCAGGGTTCAGTTCACTGAGCAACATATGGACAATTTCGAGATCGCCAGACCTCAAAAATTTAAAAACATCTAACATATGAAGAAATTACTTCAGCGACACCACTTTATTTAATTATAATAATAATATAAGACTCCTTCTGCTCCATACTCTACATTATACTAACCTTTTTCTCCTTCAATCATCCCATATCACAAATATATCAGAAACTTTGGTTGATATTTATTCATTTGGCTTAGACTATTTGGTTCTGCCATATTCTCATTGGCTCTGGCAGAGTATACTGTTCTTAAATTCCCTATTTCCTTAGTTAGAGTCGATCTACTAAGTATTTGTCATACGTTAACATTGCCTTATGCTTTATTTGGAGGCAATCTAACAATTACCCTTCCTGACCCAATATCGCCTCATACCAAGGCACTTGAATATTTGTACACTGTAAATCATGATCAGAGTATTCTAGACAATCCGTCATGGCTATTTAGAGCTTATTGTCCAGTCATATCAGGATCTAGACAACTAGTTTTGCCCAAACCCTACACTCAAACACTATTAATTTCTATAAAGCAGCCTCCTCCTTTGTTCATAACAATTGCGAAGCCATTGCCAATAACTGTAAGTAATTAACAAGGCTCATAACCAACTCATGGTGTTGGATAGTGGAATTTCATGCTAGCTTTAGGACCAGCATGATAAAAATATGAGACTCCTCGAGGCTGCCTGGAACCAATGATCAACCAATTGAGGGCCTTGTACAGAATCTTCAGCAACACTGCCAGGTGTAATCTTCTCATGATATCACCTCTTAGAGTAAAGGGCCAGAAGGGCATAAAGGTCCCCGTGGGCCTCAAGGACCTTCTAGTCCCGTGGCGCCTACTCATGGCAACACTAATGATTCTTGTAAAAAAGATGTTTTAATGGAACTTTCTGCCTTATGGGATCAAATATGCAATGTGGATCAGGGTTACAAGCTCTGAGTAAATGGATCCCTCTTGACCCTAAGTCTCAATTAAGGCCTTGTTGGATGATATTGACAATTTTAGCACTTTTATCAAGCTCACTAATAGCAGCTTCACCCAGCTTGTGTAATCCTGTCACATATTTAAAACACTGCATGAATAGATTTAAGATACAACTGTTCATCCAACGTGCCAAAATTCAAGCCTTGAAAGAGCAGGTTTCTATAAAGCCTCCATTACCTCTATAAACAGAATTTGGAATGGCATTCAAGAGGACCTGTAAGGTATAAGAGGACAACTGGTTCAACATTCCCTTTGCAACTATGCATAAATTGAAATTTCTGAGCCTGCCCCAGCTCTGTAGGAATCCAGCCTGTTTGTGCTCACTTGTGCTTATGTCGCTGGATCCCACAAAGTTTTAATAAATTTTTACAAAAATAGCACCAATAAAATTTGGGTTTTAAGTGTTTTTTATTAGTAGAGAGGGGTAAGATAGAAAAACGATCCCCTTGATATCTGAATAATCCATATTTAAATAGTATCGAAGGTCAGAGGGAACTTACTAGTAAGTTCGGTATGGCTTGTTACCATATGAATTAGGAAACATGGTAAAGTAGCCTATTAAGCTTGGAATGCTCACTTCACCTGGCTTTATGATGGATTGGGAATTTACAGTTTGCATTACATACCCATGCGGTAATGCTTTAATTAGCTTCAGCCAATCCCCATTATCAGAAGTTATTTTACCTTGGGGGACCCCTGCCACGCATATAAAAGGGGGTGGTCCACACATAGGTGAATAATGTCATGGAATCTGCTGATTAAAGTAAGACTGAGCTTCCAACCTGGGTGCGTGAAAACCAAGTAGAAAGCCTAGAATTACAAGGGCATAGCAGTTCTGAGCAGTTGTAGGAGGGATACCCTATTATTCTGGTAAGGGAAATAGAAGTTAATAAATATACCAAAGGCCCCATAACAAAACAAATGGCTGCAATGGGGGCAACTACGGTCTTTCTGGGGCATCCCCAAGGGTGAGGGACAAGAAGGATGACCAATACTCCTGGTTTTTCAATTGCTGACCTTTGGCTTCATTTTCCCAGCCATTTTGGACAGATTCATCATAGAAAAATTCTGAAAATCATATAAGTTTACAAAATTTTTAAAATGATGATCAGCCTCATATGTAAGTCCTAGGGACCAGCCCTTGAAACTGGATAGGGAACAGCACCCCTTCCAGACGAAAAGGGGCCTCAAGGCTCCAGTGGACCCTCTGTCACAGCTGGGCGACCTAGCCCATGTGATAGATGAGCACTGGGTGACTGCTTTTCGACCCAAAGATATAATCCACTCCCACCTCTTCCCCCTTCTTCAACCCTGGTAAGTTTGATAGAAGGGGTCTACAGGGAGATTGCACACATCAAGGGGCATGGAGAGACCCCTGGGACCACCCACACCCCAGACAAACCATATCCAAATTTTGGGAAAATGGCAATTCCCAACATCGAAGCCTGGCTGGCAATTTCCAGACTGGGGGAGCCAGTCTGGACTGGCAAGCTCCAAAAATCAGATTGGGATATGGTTCAGATCTCAAACCTGGGTCCAAATGAGTCAGACCATCTTCCTCAACGCTCTGAAATGTATCCAGGGAGTTCAGATTGCATGAGTAGCCCAATCAAGGGATTGGCTTGAATCAAAATAAATGATTAAATACAACTGCTTCCTGGAATGAATCTGGACCACCTGAACCATGCGAACAGGCTGACTTGGGTCACCAGGACCCAGATTGGTAGTATCAACTTGGTTTGGCCCCAAGAATCTGAGAAAATTTTCAAAAGTTTTTTCAACTTTTGCCAAAATATGGAGCAGTTTTCTACCCCCTCTGAGCCAGCCAACCAAATCCCTCCGTCAACCCCTGAATGACCAATCCCTCAATACTGTCACAGATACAGCTAAGAAGAACTAGACTGGGCTCCCAGTTGGGGTGCGCGAGCACCCAGTGGTGGCTCCAGAATGCCAGAGGCATAGCGGTCCAGGCGACTAATAGAAGTGGGGATCTACAGGAAACGTGAGGGAAGCAAACGTTCAGTAACATACCTAAGGCCCCCAAGGCAAGACAGATGGTTGCATTGGGGGCAACCGAGAGTCTTACAGGGGCATCCCCCAAGGGCGGGAGAGGCAGGGACGACGATGACTTCTCCAGGGTTTGCAGTTACTGGCCTTCAGATTCTTATAGGGGGCTTGCGCGCCAGCGGGAGGCAGCATAGAGGCCGCCACATTATTGGAAATATGGGTAGAAATATGGTAAACCCCATGAGAGGGGCTGAGACTGAGTTTCCCCTGGAGGGGACGCTCTAGTTCCTGCTGGTGAGCTGGACCCACAGCGACAGGGGTGGCTATGGGAGCCAAACTCACACACGGTGGGCCAGGAACGCCTTGGGGCTGCTCAACTGAGGAGCAGTTTCAGCAGACTTAGCGCCCAAATGAGTGGAAGGGCCTCCATTTAATGGGCGCGTGGAAATGAACGGAGCAGTGGGTTTGTCATTGGGGCTGGGATGGATTATCAAATTTGCAATCAACTGCCATGTGGTGGGATCAAGTGACATGATCCAGTCAGTGAACATCGGAAAGAGGATTTGGGTAATGGCACATTTTTTTTGTATTTATTGACAGAATCATTTAAAATTGTTTTTAAAGCAATGGAGTCTGCAGCAAACTAGGCAGATTTATCAGATTTATTTTGAAAAAGGCAAAAAAAGAATAAACTTACAACTGACCTTGGCGGGGCCAGTTGCCTTTTAAATGGGGCGATAGGTATAGGGAGGTATCAGAGGATTGGTCATTTGGGGAATGGGAAAGGAATTCAGTTGGCTAGCTTGGAAGGGGGTAAAAAGTGGCTCCCAATTCAGGCAAAAGCTTAGAAATTTTTTTTGCAAATTTTCCCAACTTCTTGGGACCAAGCCAAATCGATGCTGCTGATTTGGGTCCCAATGACTCAAACCAGCCTGTTCGCATGGGTGGGGTGGTCCAGTTTTGTCTCAGGAGGCAGGTGTCCATAAATTGGGTTTGTTGCAATTTGGCCAATCCCACAATTGGGCAGCTGGTACGATCTGAACTTCCTGGATCTGTTTTGGAGCATGGGACCTGATGATCAAGCTATTCAGAACTGGGTTTGAAATCTGAGCTGTGTTCTGCATAGCTTATGAAGCAGGCCAGCCTGGACTGGCTCCCCCAGTCTAGAAATTACTGGTGGGCTCTGATATTGGGAATTGTCATTTTCCCAAATTTTGGCCATGGCTTGCCTAGGAAGTGGGTGACCTCAGGGCCCTCTCCATGCCCCCTGATGTGAGCCATCTTCATGCAGACCCCTTCTATCAATCTTACCAGGATTGAAGAGGGGGAAGGGGTGGGAGTGGGATGGAATTGGGTAGGAAAGTCATCACTGAGCGCTCATCTATCACATGGGCGAGGTCGCCCAGCTGTGACAGAGGGTCCACTGGAGCTTTGGGGCCTCTCTTCGTCTGGAAGGGGTGCTGAACCATATCCAGTTGCAAGGGCTGGTCCCCAAGTCTTACACTACCCTTCCCTTTTTTGACAGGGAGGATCCCACCCCTGGGGGCATGGACCAAGGCATAGTTCTTGTGGAGCTCTGATAACTTTATGGCCAGAATGGCCGCGATCTTCTGGGGAGGGCGGGGTGCTGTCAGGTGGGAGGCATGATATCCTCTATCAGGTCCTTGCAGTTTGTACAATTGCACGCGTTCACCCAGCTCTTCTCATATGAGAGATAACCTTTCCAGGCGACCAAGTACTGAATGGATTGGCAGGACCTTCAGAAAGCTACAATGGCCTCCACCTCAACTTCCTGGGATTCCCCGATGACAATTGGCTCAGGGGATGTTGGCCTTTCCCCCTTAAAGGGGATAGGAGGGAAGTGTGGAAGACATTGTGCTGCTTCCAGTGTGCAAGCAGTTTCAGACGGTAGGCTCCATTACCTGAATCCTTCTCAACCTCGAAGGGTCTTGAGCACTTGGCTGCAATCTTGCGGGTTGGGGCCTTCATGGAGAGGTTGCAGGTATTTAACATGACAAGGGCAACCATGATCTCATGTCCCAGAAGACGCTTCTGGTCAGCAAACTTCTTGTAGTCCTCAATGGACTCTGTCAAGTGTTTGTGGACCAGGTTGTGCATCTCGCAAAGAGAGCTTATGTGGTCCTTGGCAGCCGGGACTTCTGAGGAGAGGCGGGGACCAATCTGGAAAGAGGGGTTATACTCCAGAGTGGCCTCAAAGGGAGAGAAGTTGGTTGCAGAATGGAGGGAGTTATGTACGCAAACTGTGCTAGGAGTAGGTCCTTGGCCAGATGTCTTGCGAGGCTGTCATTTAGCAGCGCAACTACTGCTCCAGTACCTGGTTCACCCACTAGGTATGCCCATAAGACTGGGTGGTAGGCTGTGGACTTACAAGGCTTGATGTGAAGGAGGGTCAGCAACTCTTCCCAGAACCGGGCTGTGAACTGAGTTCTCCTGTCACTCACTATCTCTTTGGGGAGACCAAACATGGCAAAGACATGTTTAACGAATAAATTTGTGGTCTCCACTGCAGTAATAGAAGAGAGGCAGGGGATAAAGAGTGCCAACTTGGTAAATCAGTCCACAACTACCATTATTGCATCAGAGTCACAGGAGGGTGGGAGCTCCATGAGAAATACACTGAGACTGAGGTCTATAGCCCCTCAGCCTGCTGCAATGGGTGTAACAGTCTTTTTTTCCAGAGTGATCTGATTTTGCCTGGGTGCAGGTGACACAATGAGAGATCCAACAGGGAATGTCCTTTGAGGACCCAGGCCAATTATAGGTTCTTTATGAGATCTGCACAATTTTTGATACTGGGGTGACTGACAGTCTGGGGGATGTGGTGTTCCTCAATGACTCAGCTGCATAGGGAAGGAGGAACCCAAACCTGATCATAGAACCAGATTGTTCCATCCTGCAAGGTATATGGGGTTCTCTTGTGGCGCATGGACTCCAAGTCAGCCAGAAGCTTGACTCCTTCAGGGCAGCAGGTCTGGGAAGCGAGGACACGTGAGAGGAGCAAAGTGGCAGGGTCTACATCAGTGAAAGATACAGCAGGGGGAGCCAATACAAGGATTTGAGAGGGGGGCTTTAAGTCTTGGGGAGTGTCCTTTGGCCCTCGATCAAGCTATCTTTCCATTCCCAAGTAAGAAAACACTGAAGAGGATGGCAGTACCCCTCATCACCCAAGGCGATCTTGCCCATGTAGTGACGAGTGATGGGTGACAGCTCGTCCGCTTCAGATTCCACCCCAATTTCCTCACTCACCTCGGCAGAACTGTTGCAGTGAATCAGTGAAATCTGTGCCAAGATTATTAAACTGAAATCAGTCAGATCCAATTCAGGTGGCAATAGGGCTGATGGCAGAAATTTGAATGGTTGTAAAAGCATGAAGAATGTAACATCAGCCAGATCGCCTGATGGTTACAATTTGACTCCTAAATCAATAGAACAAATATTGGGCACCATTGCTGAGAGCTCAAAACCCTCCAATAGTAATTCAGATGTTGCGCCCGTTGGGCCTCTATTGACTGAACAAATAGTTAATCGACCAAGCGCGGGTGGGTTGGCCATCCTGAACAGATTCCCAACCAAATGGTCCCATCCCTATATTGGATGGCCTTGGGGGATTCCGTCACTCGTCAGGCCAAATGCCGTCGTGCTAACCATCAGAAATGTAATTGACCCCTGGTCCAGACGTTTGAGGTTGAACCAACAGAGACTTGGCCTGTCGCCAAATTTTGTGATGACAGTTCCCAAAGAATAAACCCCCCTCTACCATCTAATTCGCCAGTTAGGCCAAATTTGTGGATCCTGACCACGTTTTCACCAATTGACCACTATTTAATCAGTTGCAAGGCACTGAGAAGATTGTTGGTCAATTTTTATTACTTTATTTCCCAAAAGAAAAAGTTTATTAGAAAACCCCAAATTTTTATCTCCCTCCTTTCAACCACATTCCATATGGTGTTTGCATGGTGGTCCGCTGCTCCACAATCTGGGTGGGCCTTACCAATTCTCTTGGTTATTATGATTCCCTCTATCGCCAATTGGGCTCAACAAGTCCAAAATTTTTGGCTCTACAACCTGGTTTTCATGACTTTTCTGCAACAATATACAGGGATCTTATGGCCCTATGTTCGCCAACTACAAGAGAAGATTCACCGCTCTTTTACCACCAACGAAATGGTCTTAACAACCAAGAATCTCGCAGTAACTATCCCAGTAGTTTCCACTCCCGTTAGCAGAACCCCTAGGTACAAAATCTATTCAGTGTGGTTTGCTGTTGGGATACTCCTAACCCTGACATTCCGCCATCATTTTGTGGTATCCTATTTCCCGGCTCCATATCAAGTCATATGGTCGGCAATGCCTCTGGCATTCTGGCTTGCTTTCTGGATGCTTACGCACCCTGACTGGCAGGCCAGTCTAAACTTCTTATGCCATTTCCATGATAGAGGAACTACCATCATAAGGTCCAATGGGTCCTCCTCCCCGCTGGGGAAGAGGGGGGGTTTGTGTCTGAGCATGTCCAGAAAGACATTCAGTGGGCCTTTGATGAATTTATAATTAAATGGAACTCACAGAGATATTGATACATGTGGGTCTGCCAGTGGCCTAACTTCTGAGGTTTGCGGTAGTAGAGCAGGGCCTTATGGTCTGTCCAAATGGTAATCTTGTGCAGGGCGCCCTGCAGGAGATATTGCCAGTGGATAAGAGACCACTCCACCGACGTGAGCTCCTTATCATATATTGGCCACGCCTGCTCAGCTGTGGTAAACTTCCTAGAGTAATAGTCCACCGGGTGCTCAACTTCCTCATGGTCCTGCAACAGCACAGCGCCCAATGTCACTGACAAGGCATTGCAGGCTACTATGAAGGGCCAGGACGTGTTCACATGCTGCAGGATGGGGCTGTGACAAACACCTCCTTGATAGTCAAAGGCCTGCTGGCACTTGGGGACCATTTAAAGGGGGCGTTCTTCCCGGTGAGGGGTGCAACGGTGCTGCCAGTTGGGCAAGAGCGAACAATTTCCTCAAATAGGTGACAGTGCCAAGAAAGCTGAAAAGCTGTTTCTGAGTGGCTGGGGTAGGCCAAGACTGAATGGCCTCCAGCTTGCAGTGAGGATGGCATACCCATCCTTCAGGACAAGATTCCCTAGGAAGGTAACCTCGTCCTTGAAGAATTTGCACTTGGAGGGTTTAACAAATAGCCCTGCCTTGTGAAGGGCTGCTACTACTGCTTTGAGGTCCCTGACATGTTGTTTGGGTGTGGGGGAATGGACCAGGATATCATCAATATAGGCCACCGCACAAGAGAAATGCAAGTCCCCCAACACATCATCAATGAGGCGCTGAGAGGTGGCTGGCGAATGCTTCAAGCCTAACAGCATCACTCTGAACTGGAAAAGCCCCCACCGAGTGCAGATGGCTGTGAGCCACTCCTATCCCCTCGCCACCCTCACCTGCTTGAGGGCGTTCACCAAGTCCAACTTCAAGAAGATGTGAAACTTGGCAATGGCCTAGGCGATGCTCTGCTCTAAGGGTAAGGGGTATGGGTCCAGGATGGTGATGTTGTTGAGGTGACCATAGTTGATCCAGGGGCGCAGGGACCCATCTGCTTTCCTAGAGAAAACTATGGGGGAGGCGATTGGAGAAGACTTCTTGATGAGCCACCCCTTCTAAAGCATGTCGTCCAACCAACTGCTGAGAGCCCATTCTAATTCCTCAGTATAGGGGTAGAGGGGGCAATTGATCTTGACTAGGTCAACTGTCAGCTGGAACGTCAAGTCATACTCAGAGTGTGACGGGAGCTTGGATGCCAGGGACATGTTGAAAATGGCCTTATATTGGGCTAGGCAAGAGGGAAAGTCTGGAGGAAGGTCATCTGAAGTGGGCTCCGGTGGGGCGATGGAACCAAGGGATGTGCCCTGGGGAAGGGTCTTTAACAAGGGAATCTCAGCACTCAACTTGAGGTTTCTGAACAACAAGGAGTTGGTCGCAAGATTGATATGAACTTGTTGGCGGCACCACCAGCCCACCCCCAAAAATACAGGGTAGAGCAAGTCCTGTAATGCTGAGAAATGGTCAAAGAATTAAAAGTCATGAGTTAAGAAATGCAATGGACGTTGGATGCAATGGGACACCATAGACTTGGACGAGGCGCCCAGGATGGACAAAGCTTCCTCCATTTTCAGGTCCAAGGACTGTGCCACACCAAGGTCAATGAAGTTACCCGCCACTCCGGTGTCCAGCAGAGCTTGCACTGTGATTACCCTTGACCCTGAGGGAAATAAAATGGGAAACAAGAAGTATGCTTATCTTCTTTATTGAGGTGAGCTAGCGAATGGGCACCTGATGAGGGACCATAACCCAACGTCAGAAGAGACTGGCCTGGGACTGCAGGTGAGCTGGACCTGCAGCGGCAGAGGCAGCTATGGGAGCTGAACCCATGCATGGTGGGTCAGGAACGCCTTAGGGATACTCCAACTGAGGAGCAGTTTCAGCAGACTTTGCGCCTGAATGAACGGAAGGGCCTCCATTTAATGGATGCGTGGAAACAAATGGAGCAGCGGGTTCACATCAGGGCCAGGATGGATTATCACATTTGCAATCCACTCCACTTGGTGGGATCGAGCAACTGGATAATCCAGTCAATAAACATCAGGAAACAGGATTTTGGCAATGGCACATTTCATTGGATTGATCAACAGAATTGTTTATAGTTTTAAAGCAGATGGAGTCCATGGCAAACTAGGCATATTTATTGGATTTATTTTGATGAAGGAAAAAAAGAATGAACTGACAACTGACCTCAGTGGGGCCATTTGCCTTTTAAATGGGGCGATAGGCATGGGGAAGTATCAGGGGGATTGGTCATTTGGGGAATGGGAAAGGGATTCAATTGGCTGGCTTGTAGGGGGTAAAAGGTGGCTCCCCATTCAGGCAAAAGCTTAGAAAATTTTTGTAAATTTTCCCAACTCTTGGGACCAAGACAAATCGATGCTGCTGATCTGGGTCCCAGTGACTCAAATCAGCCTGTTCGCATGGCTGGGGCAGTCCAGATTTATTTCAGGAGACAGGGGTCCAAGAATTGGGCTTGTTGAAATTCAGGCTGATCCCACGATTGGGGCAGCTCATATGATCCAAACTTCCTGGATCTGTTTTGGAACATGGGACCTGTTGATCTGAGCCGTTTGGATCTGGGTTTGCAATATGAGCCATGTTCTGATCTGGCTTCTGAAGCAGGCCAGCCCGGACTGGCTCCCCCAGTTCAGAAATTACCAGCAGGGCTCCAATATTGGGAATTGCCATTTTCCCAATTTTTGGCCATGGCTTGCAAGGGAAGTGGGTGACCTCAGAGCCCTCTCCATGCCCCCTGATGTTAGACATCTTCCTGCAGACCCCTTCTATCAATCTTACCAGGATTGAAGATGGGGGAAGGGGTGGAAGTGGGATGGCTTTGGGTAGGAAAGCTGTCACCAGGCGCTCATCTATCACATGGGTGAGGTCGCCCAGCTGTGACAGAGGGTCCACTGGAACCTTGGGGCCCCTCTCCATCTGGAAGGGGTGCTGAGCCCTATCCAGATGCAAGGGCTGGTCCTTAAGATATACAAATACCTCCCCTATGCATTCAGCTCAGTTTAAAAGGCAACTTCCCCAGCTGGGGGTAGTTGTCAGTTCATTCTTTCTCTTGCATTGAATAAAAATCAAATACCCCACCTATCTTGCCGCAGCCTCCATCTACCTCTTTAATTTTCAACAAATAATGCTGAGCAATACAGCGAAGCATGCCATTGACCAAATCTTCCTGCTGATTTTTGCTGACTGGGTTACCCATTTACTCAATCCCACCACATGGCAGAAGATCGTAAACACAATAATCTGCCTCACCCCAATTAAACCTGCTGCTTCATTCATTTTTACGCGTTCATTTAATGGAGACCCTTCTGTCTGTTTGGGCGCCAAGTCCTCCAAAACTGCTCCCTGGCTAGAGCAGCACCTGGGCGCCTTACCCCGCCACTTGTGGACTTGGCTTCCATAGTCACCTCAGCCACCTATGGCTTGGCCCACCAGTAGGACCTAGAGCATTCCCTCCAGGGGAAGCTCAGTCCCAGCCCCTCTCATGGGTCTTGCCATACATCCGCTCACATTTATGATCACATGGCGGCCTCTGTGCCATCCCTCACTGGTATGCAATCCCCCCTATATGAATCCAAAGGCTAGCAACTGCAAACCCTGGAGGTGTAGTCATCCTCCCTGCCTCTCCCACCCTTGGGGGTTGCCCCTGCAAGACTCGCAATTGCTTCTAAAGCAACCAACTGGTTTGCCTTAGGGGCCTTTGGTACATTACTGAACTTTTACTTTCCTCACATCTCCAATAGAACCCCAATTTTATTAGTTGCTTGGACTGCTATTGTAAATACCGGGGAACGTTCCCTGGCTGTTGATTGGGCCATCTTCCCATTCCCAAGTAAAAAGACATCAAAGAAGATGGCACTACCCCTCGTTACTCAGGGCGATCTCACTGACGTAGTAGATGAGCAATGGTAACAGCTCTTCCGCTTAGGATCCCACCCCCAGTACCCACACTCACCTCAGCAGAACTGTTATGGGGAATTAGCAAAATCTGCACCAAAATTGTCAAATTTAAATTTTCCGGATCTAATTCAAGTGGCAATCTGGCCAATGCCTGAATCTTAAATGGCTGGAAAGGCATGAAGACTGAGGTATTGGTCAGAATTCCTGAAGGTTCCAATTTAATCAATATGCTGATTGAACAAAGCACCCTC